>JBDJHY010063835.1:0-13863 GCA_039654485.1 Withania somnifera
AGGTTTCACAAATGTACAAATATATATTTCTCCCTTTTGGTATTAATAAAAAAATATAGGGACCAAAGACATTGTACTAAAAATTTATAGATAAACTTTTGATAGAGTAGAGCACATCATTCATGAAGATCATTCATTAGCACTTGATTCTCAAAAATTGAAAAGATCACCCAATAAATAACATAAATTATCCCCCAAAGGCTTCTTTAATGAACCATTTTGTTGTTTTGTAGATGTAAGTTCATTAATAAGTGATTCGATCTTTTCATACAGGATAGTCAACTTCAATTGTAGTTATTTTAAGTTGGTCATGATATCAGAAGGAACAAAAACAAAATAATCATTATTAGCAATGACCTAAGTTTTACCAGAGTGGACGGGATGACATCAGTTTTGGGAGCATTAATGATATCCATCATGTAGTATTCAAGAATTCGAGATATGATCATCCTATAAGGAAGATCATATGATTCTCTAGGTAGAACAATCATTTGATTAATTATCAAAGTTAATATCTTAAACATATTCTTTGCAATATGACAATAAGTTATGAGGATATCTAAAAGAGGCAGGTTTGAGACATATTCTCCCTCGGGTAGAAGGGTAGTGGGATTACTTTGAGATACAAAACTATGTTCAAATAATAGATTGTAGGTTGATGAAGAATCTCCTAGAGAAAGAAACTGTCTTCCTTGATCAAGAGAAATATCTATTTCAGATGGCCACTCATCTTTGTAGTGAATGGTGAGACCAGAACAGTTTGTTTTGAACATCTAATTAAAAAGAAAACTATCGACAAAAATACATTTTCCATATACTAATGTTTCAAAATAATTTTCATTCATTAGACTAAGATTTGCATATAACACTTTGAAAAGGGGTTCATAAGTATAGACTAGGAAGGTGCATAACATTTTTTCCCATCCTTGAATATTAAAGAACTTGTTGATGTTGCACTTAATTGATGAAAGATACTCCAAACTAATGCACCTTTTATACAAAATGATTTTCCTTAGAAGATTGTTGTAAAGATCTTTATGAGAGGGATTTTAAAACACTATTGCATACTTAAAAATGCTGAGATCAGGGTCTCTTTCAGAAGAGTTTCTTGAGGAGTTAGAATTAAAACTTGAAGAATCTTTTAGGCCATTTTAGAGAGGGTTTGAAGTAAGAGTGAGTTATACAATGAGAGAATTTTAATTATAGAAGGAAAAAAGAAATATGAAAGAACTCAACTATTTATGATAAAAGTTATTAATGAATTCTATAGTGAATTGTTATATAGAGAAGATAAAAATTCAGAGTCACTCATAAATTTAATCCTTTTTAAGAGATTTCGACATCAATAACTTTGCATAAAGGAGTCTGCAAAAGTCATAATTAAATAATTTCAGGCATAAATTAGTTGAATAGTATATTTTTTGAAACAATTTTATAGTTTATGATTTAGAAAGAATCCAAAGTCTATATTTACAGTCGTAATTAGAAGTAGAGAGAAGTCATCAGATAGTAGTCATACCTATTTTTTAGTATAGTCTTACTGTTCTTGCTTGTATAAATCATGCTATTAATCTAGAATATTATTTATTTCCCAATCATTTGAATCTTTTTCAATGATTGTAGGGAATTATCTCAAGGCATACTCCTCTTATAGGCTATCACAATTTAAAGCGCATACCTGTAATGCCCTACGTAGTCATTTTCTTTATTTTTGCATTTTTTGTGTTTAGAGCATTCTATTAACTACCAAGTCATTTATGACTTTTGATGAATGGTAGTTTGGATCCTGGTAGTTCTTTTTCCTATTATCCTAGCTTCCTTGTTTTAAAGGCTTAATGTTGAAATAATGGAATTTGAGAATGAATTCCTAGTAAATGAAATCAAAATCATATTTTGATAGTTTTTTTAGCTTCAAAATGCTAACTTTGGTCTAGTTGGACCTTTAGTTCAAGTCTCGGGGTTTTCTATTAGAGTTTGAGTTGTTTTGACAAAATTCAATTCAGTTAGAGTTTAGCTTAGAGCCTTGGATTTCATTTGGTGATCAGAGTGTTGGATGAGAATTATGATGCTTCCATCAGCTCTGGAATGCTAAAATTCATTAGGTAGGGATTTTGTTATTATTTTTGAGGTGTTCGTACTCATTTTGGAGGTTCGTGTGGAAAGTTAAAATGTTATTGGTTTTGGTTCAGCTTGGTATAGGGGTCGTTTTTTCTTAAATGACGTTGTATAGTAATTTCTCTAATTCTATTGAGTCTAAAATATAGTTTCCATCTATTTTTTATATTTTATTTGTCAAAATACGTGTCCGGTTCAATTTTGCATACCCTTGGTCGAGTTCACGGAGATCTTCCATTCTTTCTTATCTATGCTCATGGGATCCTCATCACATTCGCAGAGGGTCCAACATAGCTCAGGGAAGTTGTTCACAAGGCCTTATTCCCAAGCCTATAAATATGTTCATTTGCAACCTATTTCACATTCACTTCCACTTGAAATATCTCTTGGTCAAACATATATCTTGTCTCAAATTGTGGTATTTTGAAGGTGTATTATTGGGCAATTGTTGGTGAAGCTTTAGGGTAGAGTTTGTGAGCATATTTCTTCACCCAGGTGCATATTCATGTATTTTCCCACATTCTTGGTTTTTAAGTATTTGTTTCTCCTTACATATCTCTTCATGGATGTCTAGAGACCCTTTTGGTGTTAGTTTTATCTCAATTTGAACCACGATTTACTTAAGCTGAGGCCTACCTCTTGGTATTTGTTGGGCTGCAGGTCCATGAGTTTATTTTTATGCCTACCTTTATACTCAAGTTGCACTTGGAAATATGGGTATGATTCTTCAATTCTTGACTTGTAGAATGCATTTTTGATGGATTAGAAGCTTTGTAGGCATTGAGCTATGGTTCGTGATTTTCAACGCGCATTACAAGGATTTTTTCCTACCTTAGTTTTGCTTAGAATGGGATTCATAAGGTATTTGTATGGTATTGGATAGTTATTTGGTATGGTTTTGCCTCCTTTCTTATTGTTATTCCCTATTTCTACCTGTATTAGGGTCCTGCGAAGGGACACGAGGTTCTTGGGTTGTATATTGATGTCCCAACCTTGATGAGAGAAGCCTCAGACCTTGAAGACTGTGTTATTCTATATCATGACCTTGGATGAGTTTTATGATTAGATGGAGGCCTTTGGCGATCTTAAATTGTGCATAGAGCTATTTATCTATGTTGTATTATTTTATGGGGGAATTGTTGTTAACAGGTGGGACCTGCTTTTGATTTGAGTTGGTGATAACCAAATGGTAATGAAAACGGGATTTTTGAAATTGAACCTATTTGTAAGGAGTGTTATATAACTAAACTTCCACAGATATGACACGGTATGAAGCTATTTTTATAAGTAATACTAGACTGAGGTTTTTCCTTATCTATATGTATCACTGTGGCTGTGGTATGAAGGTGAGACCTCCTGTCTTTAGCTGAGACTTGTTATCTAGAGGTGAGACCTCTTGTATTTAGCTGAGAGATATTATATGAGGTGACACCTCCCTTATTTAGTTGAGAGATCTTATATGAGGTGAAACCACCAGTGTTAAGATGAGAATTGTGATATGGTGGTGGAACCTCTGTTCTAAGTCAAAAGTTGTGAGTTAGGGGTGGGACTACTTAGAACTGGCTAAGAGCCATTGTACTTAGTTTATACCTACCCCTTTGCATTCATCTGAATGCTATGTATGCCCTTCGAGCTTACAAGGAAAGTCATATTGGGTTCTTAGATATACTATTTGTACCTACTATTGGTGTGGGGCATCAGGTAGGTTTATATGTTTTCTTCTCTTTTTGTATCCAGGGGCCCTATTGTAGGATTTTATGCATTATATTTGCTCTTTAATTACATTTATTCTTTCTTAGTTACCATTAACCATTATCTATGGCTTTGTTATTTCTTATACTCAGTTGGAGTCCAGATACACCTTCTGTATTCAAGTTCTTAAGGTCATATGGTAGTAGATTATCCTATGGGACAGAAGTGTACATAATTACTCTCTTAGAATATGTATCTTTCCTCCGTTGTATCTTTACCTATTGTTGGTTCAAGACTTGTACTTTGTTATAGCCTGGCTGTCTTATGATGACTACTGGGTACATGTGTTTGTGGTACTCATATTGCACTGCACGCTATTGTCATAGTGTAAATACCGGTGTGGGTTATCAGAGGCGATATGATCGTGTGGATTAAGTTGCTGGTACTTGGTGACTTAGATGAGCTTCTGGTGTATAGGTTGATCATGTCTTCCTCCAGTTGTTGTCTTCTCAATTTTGTTCCCAGCAGGCTATGTTCTAGTTTGTATTAGTAGAAGCTTGTTCTAGTTTGTATTAGTAGGAGCTTGTATATGTTGTATATATTCTTTTGGATTCTGTGATTTGTAGCTCCATATGCCATTAACACTAGGTTTTGGGCTGGGTTATGTTAGATACATAAATTCTTGTTGCCCTTATTTATTGTTCCTTGCTTATTATTTGTGGTTGAGATTTGTTATGGCTTATTTCTTGGCTCACTAGGCGGTAGGTATAGGCATGCGTACGAATTGGTTGTAGGAGCCATCATGACCTGATTTGGGAGGTGACAATACCACTGTAGATTAAGCAGGAAAAATATAGATAATTTATAATCTCACAGGATTAATCAAACAAATCTAGTGTCAAAGACTAATTCTTAATCAAACCTTATTAAATCAAAAGATTTTCAGCCTTGCAACTATTCTTCCTGTAGAGATAATCCTACAATCACATAATTATGTTTTCGTAGGTACCCAAGTATTCTTGAATCCTTTTTGGTTAGATTAGATACCATCATCTATGGGTCTATATATCTTTTTGATAAGGGGTTAGAAAAAATACCATCATGCTTATGACCACCTAATCCACGGTAAACATGTTTGCATATTTGTTCATCTTTAGCAAACACATATTTTGAAAAGTCTTTTTTAGTATAACATTAGTTATGATCAAAATTATTTGAGGTTCTTTTCTTTAAGTACTTTTTCATAGACTTATTTATAGTGAATTTGGGTTATGCTTACAAAAAGCTTTTTCAAGAAAACCTTTCTTATTAATAGCTTCCTTAAAATATATTTCAAGCTCCCTTTTTTTCTTTTGAAAGTATCTTAAATCTTTGTAAATGAATTTTTAACTCAGACATAGTCAACTCTATTAAATATTTGAGATGACACAATTGTAGCATTTAGGAGTGCTTACCTTATTAGTTTCATGCATGGCCATGAAACAACAATTTGAAGATTCTTTCTGCTCACCTTCAGACAAGTCTCTTTGTTCCTTCAGAGACTTTTTAAAGATCTTCTTTTAGTTTCTAGATAGTTAGAAGCTAGGTGTCCAAGCTTTTTGCATTCATAATATTTGTTATCATTTCTTGATTGCTTAGAATTGTACTTGTCTTTAGACTGATTTTGGTTATTCCTTTTACTGATTCTGGAACGTCGTAATTTTTTTATCACATATTTTGTGATAAGAGAAAAATATTCTTCTACAATATTATTTTCTTCATAACTAGAATCATCAACTGCTTGAAGGCAACAATCTTTTTCTTACTTTTCTCCTAGTTTATTTTACTCAGATGCACTTTTTCAAAGGCAATTAGATCACCTCTGATATTATCATATATGAGCTTATTTATATTTATACTTTCAATGGAAACTACTTTAGAACTTCATTATTCTAGAAGACTTCTGAGGATTTGAGATATTTGGTCAGCACAAGGTATGTTTTTTTGTAGCTTTGAGTTCTCTAATGATCATTTGAATATGAAAAACATCTCTTCAATGGTTTCACCTTATTTCCTTTGCAATAGTTCATGGTTATATACCAATTGACTTATGATGGTCTATTTGAATTTATCAATTCATTCATAGGTTACTTCGAGTTTATCCCACATTTCTTTTGTAGTTTCACATCTATATTTCTTCATATTCTTTCCACTAGTGGAGTTACAGAGAATTCTTTTAGATTTTGAGTTTATTAGAATAATCTCCATCTATTTGTTTGTATAGTTGTCTAATGAGGGAGTAACTTCACGTATGGACCAATCATTGTTTTTGTGTAGGGAAATTGGAAGATCACCCATCTTTATCACCCTCTATGCATTGAAATAATATGACTATAAAAGTCTTAGTCCTTATTTTCGAATGAGAAAAATGCTTTCAGTTGAAAAGAAGAGGTATTGATCCCGATGTTCCTCTTGAAATAAAGCACCAAAAATATGTTGATCAATGATCTTTACTCACTTGATGTTAATAAATGAATGTGAGATCTTGCTCCAATAACAATTACAAGTGCAAGAGGGGGATGAATTATAAATTTTTCTTTTCTCTTAGTCAACTTTCCTGCAGACTGAGTCGACTGTTACTGTAATTTGATGAATATGCAATGTAAATATATTACAGAAATAAAAACATTAACAATATTTTTATACTGGTTGGGATCTCAATATGAGCTTTAATCCAGTCGCCTTGGGTTGCAAAAAGGTTCAACTATTTTCTTTCACACAGCTAAGTTTTCAACAAATCAATTTTACAATGATTACAATTGATTGAGCCTACACAAGAACTTAATCTCACACTCCTGCTAAAACTACACAACTACTCAACATACACTCAAACTTGGCTAAGCCTACATAAGAACTTAGCTATACAATATCTACTAAGCCTACACAAGAACTCATCATATTCACAATCCTTCTAAGACTATAATAGACCTTAGATTAAAATCTTTTTTATGTTGTTCATCACTCGAGATTTCTTTTCTTTTTTTATACATACACAGTAAAACACTAGGTATTACAATTCTTTTAAAAGTAGAAGCAAAGAAAGAAACAATTAAGGACTTATAGACCATGACTCTCCTATGGAAGAATAGTTCCTTATATAGATGCAAGAACTAGCCATTGGAACAACCCAAGGGAATTGATCCTTGGAAAGAGTTTAAGATGGTAGAGTCATTTCAAGAATAAGGAAGATTTGTATTAATGACTATTTTATTTTTTTGATCGTTAAGTCTTTGCAGTATCTAATGTTTTTTAATCGCTCTAAAGAGATGTTTATCATTGGCAACTTGTTAACTTTAATTATCATCATCTTCCAATGCAGTATTCACTTATGTTCTTTAATGATTAGCATCTTCGAACTTGGTACTAATATCTTTCGCCACAACCATCAGTTTCTAATATAGACTTTTTATTGTTTCAATATTTATTTTTTAAGGAGTGACTTGATAGAATATGATGAACACCTATTCTTTAATCCTTTTCCAAATATTCCATAAAAGTCCTTGTATAATAGTTGTTATTAATTAAAATTGGCACTAATATATGACAGTTTCATCAATAAGGAATGCAACTCATAATAAGATAATCAAACTTCAAACTCAATGTCACATAAATAATGTAGATGAGTCAATATTTTACATAAATTACAGCAACAATAACATACATACCCATTAATTTCCCACCAAGTGGGTTCTGGGGAGGGTAAAGTGTATGCAATACATACCACTACCCCATAGGTATGGTAGAGAGTCTGTTTCCGAATGACCCTCGACTCACGACAAACATCACAATCTAGTACAACAATAAATAATATAAAGTTTTGGAAATGACAAGAAAATAACAAAACCAGTGCCACGTAAAAAATAAGACAATAATCAAACTAAACAACAAAGACAAGATACTACCCTACAACTAGCACGAGAAACAGCCCACCAAACTCACACCTACAACCTAACCTACCACCCTAATTCACATCTTCCACAACTTTCTATCATAGGTCATGTCCCCAGTAAGCTATAATAGCTTCATCTCATGTCTAATCACCTCCTTCCATTACTTATTCGGGCTGTCTCTACCTCGATTGAAACCATCCAGTGACACCCTCTCATACCTACGCACTGGAGCATTTGAGTCCTTCATCATCACATGCCCGAACCATCTTAACTTACTTCTCACATCTTATCTTCCACCAAACTCACCCCACCCTTTTACGTATAATCTTATTCCAAATCATATCACTCTGACTGACTCCAAAAATCCATTGCAATATTCTCATCTCTGTCACTTTCATCCTTTGGATGTGAGAATTCATAATAGGTTAACACTACGGCCCATACAACATATTTAGTCTAATTTCCACCCTGTAGAAGCTACCTTTAAGTTTAAGGAGCACCCTCTTATCACATAAGACCCCCGAAGCAAGCCTCGACTTCATTTATCCGGAACTAATTCGATAAGTGACATCCTCATTAATCTCCCTATTTTCCTGAATCATGGACCAAAGAAACTTGAAGCTACATTTCTTTTGAATGACCTGACTATCAAGCTTTACTACCACCTCATCCTCAGACGACGCCTCGCTAAATTTGTACTCCAAATAATACGTCTTAGTACTGGTTAACTGAAACCCTTTAGCCTTTAGGGTTTTTCTCAAAACCTCCAACTTAATATTGACACCTCCGCAAGTCTCATTAATCAGAACCACATCATCTACAAATAACATACACCAAGGCACCTCACCCTAGATTCGACGTGTCAAAACATCCATCACAAGACAAATAAGAATGGGCTAAGAGTCGAACCCTGGTTCAACCCCATAAAATTAATGCAATATAAAATCAATATTTGGATAAGAATATGAGTGATGTTAAATAATGTCAATGTTGTATTTTTTCCTAAAATACCCACCTGTTGCTCACTGATGACTATTTGCGACCTATGGGGGACTCATGGCATCAATATATCTATCTATAATCATTTTTATTGGACCATAATAGTATCATATTGTCTGAAATTATTTTCAATTGAGTCTTTTCATATCACACTATTCCAAATTACTTTCTTTGGGGTCTTATATATCATTTCAATCACATCTTTCAAAATATCATATTTCAATATAAATTTATAATGCATTTGGATGATTCACAATAGGGAGAATGTGAACTTTCTTAATACATGCTCACAAGCTATTCACAATAACATAATCATCAATTTTTAGCCAAGTAACAATAATCACCTTTCAATATGACCAACTAAGAGTTATAACAGGGATATCACCAAATAAACTTCAATCTCTACTAATCAAGTTTATGATAAAATACTAACTTTACAAATTGGGACACAATTTCTACTCTTTTTCATTACGAAGTTTCAATTAATCACTCGACATCAACTAAATTAAGTAACCAACATATCATGGACGATTTAAAGGAATATCACTAAAAATCAACATTGGCCCTAATACGGTCATCACAAATATAACCAATACAATCTCCCACATGGACATCACAATAATCATCAATACAAGCCCTCACACGACATCACAATAGTGATTGAACAACTGAGAGTCATTTCAATATATAATTTCTTTTATTTTGACTCATCATGAAAGATAATTGTATTCGGATACATTCTCATTATTTGACTTAAATGATCACCTCCAAAATCTCCATCACTCCTAATTACAACTAACTACTAAATAAACAAATAAGCATTTTATAAAAGAGTCAAATAAAACCTCAATTTGCATTAAAATGAGCCAAAGTAGATAGCTTCCAAACAACTCCAAACTAGTAAAATATGAGTTATACATAATAAGATTAAACTATCAAGCACACATATTGGTATATATTAAGATCGACCCAAAAAGTCAACTCAAAAATTCAAATCTAAGCCCTAAGTGAAAAATTTAAATTTAAATTTTAAATTTGTATTATTCATAACTTGGAGAAGTTAAACATGAAATTTTATCAAAATTTGAGTTAAAATTAACCGTCAAAACATGAAAAGATCATTTCAAAGCTTAGAAAAAACAATCTCCAACTTTAGATTCAAAAATCAAGATTTCAAGGTAAAATTATGAAATAATTTTTTGAAATTGATGACATATTGATTTTGAAACTTACCCTAGGTTTATATCTTGAAAACTCCCTTTATAATATCTCAAAATTGAGTTATTAAGCTCCAAAATCAAAACATAAAAGAAATGTTCAAGAAACTGTCTTTGAATTTTCTAGGAGTATTCCTTCATTATAATTGCAATAGGTTCCTCGCGATCGCGAGTAGGACCCAACCCGCTGCATCGCGATCAAGACGAGTAAATTCCTAACTTGATCTCGCAAAGGTTATCCCTTCATATGCACCCCGCCTCCTATTCACTATGCACAATAGTAATCCTTCTTTGAGAACACAGTAAACCTGTCGTGACCGAGAAGAAGAAATTGGTCTACACCAATAAACAACAACAATAAAAAAGAAAAGCAACACTACAAACACTTCGAATGAACCCTCGGAATTTGTTTGAAATATATGAACATAAATCATGTATGATTTTAGGATAATTTTTATAGTTTGGATTTAATAAAACCATCAAATCAAAGTTGGATTCTCCTTAACCCAACTATCAAGGACAATTATAAATAAATCTTCCAATTAAAAGATCAAAATGACAAACAGACCTATGAAAAATAATTTAAACTTTCTACTATCCCAAAAATTACCTCTTAAAATCAATGAAATTGATGAATTTCAAATTCGGACACTATAACTCCGAATACTGATCCAAGTCAAGCTTTAAACTTAAACTTCTAAATTATGTCGTCTAAAAGCATAAACTAGCATCAAAATCCTTAAAACATACACCAAAGGTCCTCCTAGACTAAATTACATATTTAGGAGCTAATGAAACTAACAGAATTCTATTTCAAACCTCAAAACTCCAAATGTTGAGTAAGATATCTTATTTCAACTCTAAAGCCTTTTAAAACCAAAACCTCTCATAATATCCAAATCAACACTCTAGTCCTCGACCCAACTACATCTGTGGATGAAATAGGCTATAAATTAACTATAAGAAGGGATGAAATAGGAATTTCATACGAAAATTAAAAATAACCTTGGGGTCATTATACTATTTCTTGAAGCCTCTCAACCTACAAGTAATTTTACCTTGAATTTTCTCAAATCCCAAGTTGTATTCAATTCAACCAAACAATATAAATCTCAAGTTGATTGTCCTATGTCTAGCTCTAGTCATTAAATGGAGATTACTCCAAGTTCTTGCAATTGAATTCTTTTTCCAATTCTTACTCGTGATTTTAGGGTTGAAGCAATGTGTTTCTCTTCTAAAATGATACAGACCTCCTTGAAATTTATTTGATCTGTATGAAAAAAGGACTTTGTGGATCTTATCGATGGTCAAGAAGAGTTCGAACACATCTTGATCTCTTTATTAATATTTCATTAGTTTATGGAACTTTCAAGGTTCCTTTTCAAGGAAATGTATTACCCGTTATATAGGCATGATCTAGGATTTAGGCTAGCGTAACCTTAAAGAATCCTAACTAAAATTGAGCATTCCCTATAGAGTTTCAAAAAATTTTGGTATCTATAAATGCTCATTATTCAAGACTTATTTGAGTGTATACTTGATGAAACTCAATGACGAGATTTGAAATACCCATAAAAATGGATCTTTTATTTTATGTGGTTTAAGATTTACAAATCTAGTTTGTGAGAAAAGAGATAAATGGTAGATTTTTTTCCACCTGGGCATATCAATTTGTTTGCAACAGTTTTTCTTAAATAGAGAAAATATACTGCAATCACAAAATAAATAAAAGGAATAATTTTATTCATAAGGATTATGTATATTAATTTGTTCATCCCTTGATTCTTTTCTCTTGATTATCTATATGATTAAAAGGCTAAAAAAGCATGTTTCTTGTCTAGGATGATGTGGAACTCCTTTAAATTTATTTGATCTCCATGCAAAAATAATTTTGCAAATCTTATTGATGATTTGGAAGAGTTCGATCACATCTTGATCTCTTTATGAATCTATGAGTTTATCTAAACTTTGAGATGTATGTTCAAAAGAATATATTACCTTTTATATAGGTGTTATCTAAGGTTTAGGAATAGCCTTCAAAAATCGTAACTAAAATTGAGTTGTTCTTGTATAGTCTAGCAATTTCTCGATGTCAATAGGTAATCAAGTAATAATGAATAAATTCAAAGAGTGATTTGGGGATTCCACTAATCTAAAGGTATATTCAAAATAAATTATAATGAGAAAATATTTTTAATTACATCGCATAATACAGGATAAATATAAATAATATATTAATGCAAAAAAATAAATTTAACTCTTTTTCCATTCCAAAATCATCAACCACATCACATATATAAAACCTAACCAAATGAAAGCCATCCCTATCAACTATCAATCAAGCAATCATATTATCTCTTATATTTTTTCAGTATCACATACCAAATAATTTTAAGATGCATCACTCTCGTGTTCAAAGCTTTTTTCACGATAAAAGAATATCACTCTTATTCTTTAAATTACAAATGAGATTTACAACTCTAGAAGAAAACTCATCATTAATCTATTATCACCACATTTTTACCCTGCCCAAAATGTATCATCATAAAATAACTCATAATTGTCCATCATAATTATGAACGAAAATTAGAATAAATAAATAAATAAATTGATGAAATTATAAGATTTATTTTATATCACGATCGAATAATTATAAAATATCTCCGAGCATATTAGAACTTAATCAAAAAAAAGACTTACTACTCAGGTGATAGATCAGGTGAATCAACCATAATAAACTTACTAAGCAGTACTATATGTAAATTTGAATCATAGGTCGCTACACCACCACAAAGACAGTACTACTAGAAAAGAGTCAAAAATCTACCTCAAAAGAGGTTGGAAGAAAATCAACCTTAGGGGGTCAATTTTTTTTACGATTTCTTTTAAAGAGCATAATTTTTTTTTAAAAATAGAATATTAAACCCACAAACACCAATTGACTAGTGGTGGAATGTGTATCTTATAATAGCATAAATGTTGATTTTTTAGATGGTGCATTTTATTATGGTGTTATCTAACAAACCAACCTCATAAAATCAGTGTCGTATTAACAAAAAAATAAATGGAGTTTAGTATTTTTCAATAAAATAAACTGATCTTTATCTATTTTTTATTGTCTTGAACTTTATCAACCTCCAAGGTTTAGTCGGGTTTCTGGATTTTCTAGCATTCTTTTTAGTAGTCTTTTTATAGATAAAATAGGTGTAGGTCCCTCCATGACATCTATTAACCATACATGAAGGTGGAACTGAGTGAATTTAGCAACTACAAAGATGATCAGAACTTTACCAACTTCCAATTTTTAGTTGGTTTTCTAAGTTGATTTTTTGGGCATTTTCTAGTAGTGAGAATTTTCTAGAATTTATAAGTGAAAGATGACTGGAATTTAAACTCTTCATCTAAATCTAACTCCAAATGGAAGTTAACAATTGAATTAGTACTCCTTACATGTTTCATTATACTTGGATCATGTTAACCTGATGCTTTCCTAAATAAAATATTTATTCAGGGTTTACTTTTACCAAACTAACCTTATTAATTGTGCTTTGTCAATAGATTTTTTTTAGTATTATACACTTTATATAGTCATTTAATATAGGAGTAATAAACTTTTCTTGATATCATAGATTGAACAAGTAAATTGAAATAACTATTTTCGTAAGAAGGTCAAATAAAATAAAAAGGAGGGAGTATTATATAATTATATAAAGTAGTAGTGGTCAAATTTAGAGTTTAAAGTATCATTAATAAGATTAATTTAGTAAAATATCTCTCTAATAAAAAAATTTATAGGGTATATCATGTCAATAGAGGTCAAGTAATATGGAACGGATGGAATATAACAAATCTAAGCTTTAATAGATCATAATGCTATTTTATTAATGATAAGAGTATTGATGAGCCCAATT
>JBDJHY010063946.1:0-10142 GCA_039654485.1 Withania somnifera
CTACTCCAAGTAGGCAGAAGATTTATACTAATAGGAAGGTTAGGCCTTGGGAGTTCATGAATGGTAATATAGTGTGTTTGAAGGTGTCTCCCATGAAAGGTGTGATACAATTTGGGAAGAAAGGGAAGCTTAGTCCTTTTTTCATTGTCACTTTTGAGATTTTGGAGCCGAAGGGATAGGTGGCTTACAAATTACCTTTGCCACCTAGTTTGTCTGCAGTTCATCTCGTATTTCATTTTTCCATGCTTTGGAGGTACATGCCCAATGAGTCTCATGTGCTTAACTAGGACACTTTGAATTTGGACCTAGAATTTTCCTCTGAGGAAGATCCAGTTGCCATTATTTATAGATAGGTTTGGAGGCTTTGGAAAAGAGATATACCTTTAGTAAGGTGACATGGAGTCATTCTCTGCTCAATGAGGCCACTTCCTAGATCAAGTAAAATATGTGTGCCGGTACCCTCAGATTTTAACCATTTACGTACTTTTTCTTCTTATATTCGAGGAGAAATATAGTTTTTAGTAGTGGATATAGTAATGATCCTCAAGGTAATTTTTTTTCATTTTTGTACATTTAACTATCTTACCCTTCCCTTAGTTGCATTATGTCAAGATAAGTTTCATTTCATTTGTGGTTTGGGAACAAAATGAGATTTGTGTAAGATTTTAAAAATTTTGATTTTTAAAGATTTAAAGTGTTATAATGGAATGGAAGGGCTCATTTGGAGTTCAGGACATTGAAATGGAATCTATCAGCTCTGAAATGTTTATTTTAGTTTAGTAGGACCGTCGCCTTCTATGTTTATCCAATTGTTGGTGATTTTTGGTGGTTTGACATGATAAAGTTGAGTACTTAAGAGAATGGATGATTTTCGTCAACATTTGGAATTAGAGTGCTCGAATTGAAAATCCATTGATTCAGTTAGATCTGGGAGGTGGATTTGGCCTAGAATAAGGTATCTTTAATTTTCTGTGAACCTTGGGGGTATTTTGGTCTTTTTGGTGTTTTTAGTTAAAAATGGACCCTTGTTGAATATCAGCTCAAGGAGACTTTGTACATGTGTTTTTGTGGTCCTATTGAATCTTGAATGTCGAAATTAGTATGGTTTCATATATGGTATGTTTGCACGAGTTCAAATGAAATTTGAGGGTCCATTTGGAGTTGTAATTATTTTTGTGAATTGTTTTTCTTCTGCTTTTGTTGTTGTTATCATGTCTCCTCCACATTCACAAAGGAGACCGCATTTGCCACAATTCTAGGATTTTGCTCTTCACATTCATGGAAGTTCCAAGTTGGGGTAGGTCCCGCATTCACAGAAATGGTCTGCATTCGTGGAAGAGACATGGCAGTTAGCGTATTGTTTTTAAATAGAATTTTCACGAACTTGATTCATTCTTATGCAAACCACGACCCTAATATGCTATTTTGGCAAAGTTTAATCAAAGAACTCAAAGATATCAATAGGGTAAGATTTATAAACACATTTTCATCAATTTTCAATCACTTTACTATGATTTCTATATAAGAATTGAAAGTTTTGAAGCCAAAAATGGTGGTTTCAAGTATGAACTCTAACATTTTGAAATCTTGACTTTAAAACATAAAATGAATTAGGTTTTCAGTAAAACTTTATATTTGGATTTTCCAAGTGATGGTTAACATGTTTTCACGATAAAGTTCAAATTTTGACTCAGTCAGCTTGGGGTGAGTTTTAAATAAACTTTTATTATTTGAGATTTAGGTGTTGATTAATGTATATTTTCTTGCATTCTTTGTGATGGTAACTAGATTGTGCACTGTTGAATGTGTTCCAAAGAGAAAAAGCTCCCGAGTGATTTGATTCTTCAAACTCTAAGGCAAGTTAATGTTCACTTTGTGTTTCTATAAAGTTTTAACAATTTCTTTATAGTTGGTTGTAACTTGGGAAAAATGGGTATTTTGGGGTTGATTTTATCCAGCATATCGGTCCTTACATGAACAATTTGTAATAATGTATATTCTTGATGAAATTGTTAAACCATACACTTGATCCAGATTATAAGTTGCTTTGAATTGACTTATATGATTGGGAATGGTACCTTGGTGTAAAAATTGGGGCTTAATTCTATACATGTTTTCAAAATTTCCCTTGATGAGTTATTAATATCTTTATAGTAAAAAAATAGTGATGCCTGTTGAGGCTAAATCAAGATAGAAATGATATTCTTGATAGTGATTGCCTATGAGAGGCTGATATTATTGATTTGAGATTTTAAATTGTGATATTCCCATGATTTATACATGATAATTACTCACTTCATAATTTTGGAATATGAGTATTAGATTATGTCTTGTGAGCTATGGAAAATGACCTGATACACAGTTTGAGGTCCTTGTCTACATATGTGATTTGGGTGGATAATTCAAGGTTCTTATCCAGATGTGTAAGATATTAATTAAATCATTTAAGGAACATTTCTAGAGATTGTGAAGTACGTAGTAATAGAACTTGCGAGTCCCCCATAGGTAATTTCGTAGACATAAATAAATGCCACGAGGTGTGTACATAAGATTGACATGCATTGAGTTACTTGCATTATGCATTGCCTTCACTTGATATGTAGCATATATTATTTATCCATGTTGACTTATTCCTTGATATCATCTAATATTGACCGATCACTCGGGCTTATCTATTATTTTATTATGACTTGTGATTGTCTCACTTCTAAATTATTTTTTGAGATCTTCTTTGACACTTATATATGTGATTTGAGAATATTACTTGTGTTCCTCAATTGAGGGTATTGATTATTATTTTTAATTCATATTTTCATGTACCATCAAATGGGGATTTTGTATATTTATATAAATATTACAAGTTGCAGTATCAAAGGATAGGTTGGGTGATAGAGGCTCTTGCTTTCTTTTTATAGTTAGACCAGCTGAGGATGCTAATAAGTACCATTTTTTGTACTCACTTCTTGTATTTATGAACTTTTGTGTAGGTGTTGAGCCCAGTCTCAGTGATTCTCTCTGTCCCATCAATACAGGAGCAATTTAAGGATTCATAGTTTGCTGACTATCTCTTCATCAGCTGTTGAGGACTCTTCATATATGTTTACTTTCTAGTGTCTTTACTTTTTAAAGATTCTGTATTGAAATTTCAATTCCCTTATAATCAAATTTATAGAGGCTTGTGGTCGGTAGAAACCTGGTCATTGGGATTTTATATATATATATATATTTTGTTATGGATTTCCCAAATTTAGGGTGTTTTATGTATTCTACTTCTGGGTTCCACCATACTTAATTTTTGGGTTACAATAAAGCTCTTGTGGGGATTGGTTCCATATAGTTGATGATGAGTCAGTATGTTTGATTTAGTTTATACTCTTGATGTGTTTGTTAGGACTGATTATGAATTTACTTGAGTTTTACATGATTTTAAGTCTAAGTATAAAGAATGTCTAAATAGGAAAAAAATCGCTAAATTAAGCCTAATTGAGAGTATTGATGTTTTAAAAAATAATTTGTTTGCTTGAATTACAAGTTGATAGTAACGATGTTTATGAAGTATTAATTTGACAAAGAGTTATCAGTTGTGATATTTTCGGCTAGTTAGATCTATTGAGGGTGTTCCACTAGCCTAGGGTGTTGAAGATTTACTTTGGCTTGTGGTTCCAATGAGGTTGTTCTATTAAATCAAATGTGTTGATTGTTGATGGGTCATTATTAAAGGGAGGAGTATTAGCACCGAAAGGGTGGCCACGAGGCCCTTACCCAAAACCTAATTAAACAAGTGTAGGGATTATATTATGGCCCACCGTGTGACTTTTTGACAGTCTTAGTGGGTCCACTAGGGAAGCTGAAGTCCATAACCTGGAAATGTATGGGGGACCTCCAAATGGGATAATATGTGGACTTCGTTGCAAAAACATTAGGTATGTCATATATAGAGACTCCTAAATGAATTTTAGTGTTGTTCCGAAGTAAAGAAAGTGAAAGAAGGTTTTTAACTAAAGTTTATATTTTCTTTTTTAAGAACATTTGAGTATGCATAATTTTTTGGATTTTATCTAATTATCATGAAAGTTAAACTTCTGAACTAGTATAGTTTAAATTGCATATTATTCCTTAAATGAGATAAGTTTTAAAATTTAAATTGTTATAATTGTTCATGTATTGCATAAACACTTTATCATGATGTTTTATATAGCCTGTATTGTTTCCTCTCACATAGTTAGTACATTTTATGTACTAACCGCATACTCTATGTTGCATGTTTTACTCCATGTAAATCTTGCCAGTCATCCAGATGTTGGAGGTTGATTGGATTTGCATTCCTTTAAAGCTGAAGATATGGTGATTTCTCATTGATTTGAGGGATGATATATGAATTTTGTTTATACTTTACTTATAGTTTAAAATTTAGATTTATTTTATTTTATTTTGAGACTAGCTATAGATCTTATTCTAGTAGTTGAATATCTAGCTTATAGTGGATCTCAGACAAAAGTATTGAGTTGAGTTAAGACTTGCAGTTTTCTTAATTATTGTAGTATTTATCATTCATCCTTGTAAGATTTCAACTACTTTGTGTTGTTATTAATATTGCTTTCTCTGAGTCTGAGGAATAGAGATACGTATTAGACAATGGTTCATTTGAGGATACCTAGTGGCTAAGGATGACATACTGCGGCCAAAGGGTGAGCTCGAGGGTGAAAAACTTGGTATCAGAGAGTTAGATTCAAGTTTCCAAGGATGTCTAAAATCCAATGTTAGGTAGAGTCTCTTTATAGGTATGCACTGCAACATACTTATAACTAAAAGGCTACTAAGCATTTGTGAAAATTGTCCCTTTGTTCATGTTCTATTTTATGCTTTGGAGTTTAGCACTGGGATTTTTTTTGACTCGTGCTTTATGCATTTCAAATCATACCTCAACAAATACAGCTCGTATGATAATTAAAACGTAAGAATCATCCTGAGAAAGCTCCTCTAGTTCCAACTCTTTAGAAGTCAGTCAATGCCACCACCTCTAAGTTTCAGAATACTATTCATGTTTTGTCTTAGACAGTGGTTGCACAGGCTCAATAGTCGGTTAAAATTCCATTGGTTCATCCATCAGCTCCTGATATTTGTGTTATGAGGGTGAGGGAACTTCTAAAGATGAATCCTTCATAATTATATGGTTAAAGGTTGGAGAAGATTCATAGAACTTCATTGATGAGGTTTTTCATGTCTGTGACATTATCATAATTTTAGATGTAGATAGGGTTGACTTGGCAGCATATCAGTTGAAAAATATTACTAGATCTTTGAGTTATTTTGTGAAGAAAGAACAGAGTGGTTGGTGCTTCTCCACCTTCGTGCAATGAGTTTGAGGAGGCATTTTTGGGAAGGTTATTTCCTAGAGAGATAAGGCAGGAGAGAATCTATGAGTTGTGTAATGTCTTTGTGTATGTGGAAGAATATGGTTTAAAGTAACACTAAGGTTTGAGATATTTTCTAGATATGGTTGTTGATGTGCGCAAGATGATGGAAATAGTTTTATTTCAATATTTCCCCCGAATTGATTACGGAAGGGAGGAAGGCTACTTTGAATAGTGATATGGACATTGACAGATTGATTTTGCATCTTGAGAAGATTAATAAGGATAAATTTAAGTATAGGGAGAGTCATCAGAGTAAACAGGCCAAGACTGACCAATATGAGTTTAGCCAACCTAAGTCTAGCGATAGTTTCAGACAGGTGCAACAATAAAGTTTGAGGGGACCAGTCCCTTCATCTTTCAATGCTTCTTCACATAACTTCAAGCCTCCAAATAATAAACAGAATAGTCCAGATCATTCATCTTCTTAGAGTAGTTACCCTATGTTTGTACAGTGGGGGAAGGCCCATTTAGGTTAGTACAGGGTTGGTCATAATGGGTGTTGTGGGTGTGAAAATGTTGCTCATAATATATTTGAGTGTTATTTTAGGAGCATCTTAGGTGTGGCAGACAGACCATAGGAAGAGAGATTATTTATTGGTTAGATTGGGTGGTGGTAAGGTTCCACCTAATCTTTCAGCAGCAGCTCCAGCAGAACAGCCACCTTAATAGGACGTTTCTTTGAGTATTGATGGTGGCCAACTCTAAAACATCTTATCTGCTTTGGGCTCCAAATAGGACCTTGAGCAATCAACTGATGTTGTGACAGGCATGTTGAGAATGTATGGTGTTGATGTGTATGCATTGTTAGACCCTAGAGCTATCCTATATTTTTTTCCTCATATGTTGCTAGATAGTTGTGAGTGAGTCTTGAGTGTTTATCTGAGTTTTTATCTATGCCTACACCTCTTGGTAATTCTATATAGCTAAGAAAGGTTATCATAATTTCCCCGAATATGTTTGGAGTAAAGTTATTCCTACTAATTTCTTGAGTTAGATATGGTAGACTTTGATGTAATTCTTGGAATGGATTGAATCCATCATTTCATTCCCTTTATTATTATAGGACTAGAGTAGTCCGCTTCTAGTTTCCTGATGACCTTGTTCTCTAATGGGAGAGCAGTGTTACTGATCTGTAGGATAGATTCATTCTTACCTAAAATCCAAAAAGATGATATCTAAAGGGTGTATCTAACACTTAGTCTGAGTTAGTGACTCTAAATTTGAGACTCCTGATATTCAGTAAGTCCGTGTGGTTAGAGAGCTTATGGATGTGTTTCCCAAGGAGCTACCAAAAATCCCTCCTAATAGAGAGATAGGCTTTGGTATAGATCTTATTCTAGGAACTCGTCCTAGTTCTATTCTTTCATAATAGGATGGTAAATTTCGAGCTTAGATAGTTGAAGGATCAGTTAGAAGACCTTCTATAAGAGGGGATTATCTTTCCCACTGTGTCTCTATAGGGTGTCACTGTCTTATTCTTGCAAAATAAAGGTGGTCTCCTCTCTATGTGTATAGATTACTAGCAGCTGAACAAACCATAATAAAAAATAAGTATCCTATCCAGAGGATTGATGAATTGTTCAATCAGCTTCAAGGTGCTAGCCAATTTTTGAAAATTAATCCTCATTCTAGCTATCATTATCTTAAGTTCATAAAGGTAGATATTATGAAAACTATTTTTGAAACTCGTTATGTCCATATTGAGTTCATGTTCATGTCCTCTGGTTTGATTAATCCTCTTGTAGCTTTCATGGACCTCATGAAAAGAGTGTTCACTAAATACTTTTACATGTTTTTAGTTGTCTTTATTGATGACATTCTGGTTTACTACATAAGTGAGTAGGATAATGAAACCATCTTTGATTTATTCTTCATATTCTTATAGAATTTCATCTTTATGATAAATTCTCTAAGTCTGAGTTTTGTATCTAATCAGTTTCCTTATTGATTCATATCATTTCCATTAAGGGTATTCGAGTGGATTCTTAGAAATTTAATGATATCAGAAATTGTCCTCGACTGACCTCATCAGATATTCATAGCTTTGTAGGTCTAGTTGTGTATTACCATAGGTTTGATTAGGGTTTTTCTTGCATAGATATTTATTTAATCCAATCTACTTAGAATAAACTAAAATTTGAGTGGTTAGATGTTTGTGAGAAGAGTTTTCAGGCGTTGAAAACAAAGTTGACTTTAGATCTACTTCAATATTGCCTGAGGGTTTTGTGGTGTATTGTGATGCTTTCTGAGTTGGTTTGGATTTTGTTCTGATGCATCATCATAAGGGGTAGCATATTCTTCTAGACAACTTAAGGTTCATGAGAAAAACTATCGCACTTATGATTTTTAAATGGCAGTTCTGGTTGTTGCTTTGAAGATTTGGAGGCACTACTTATATGGAGTGAATGTAGATGCCTTCACTAGTCATAAGAGTCTTCTGTTTGTGTTTGATAATAAATATCTTAATCTTTGTTAGAGAAGGTCATTAGAGTTGTTGAAAGAACATAATATGAGGGTGATGTATCATCTGGCCAAGGCCAATACGGTGGCTGATGCCCTCGATAGGTTGTCCTTGGGCAGGTTATCACATGTTAAGAAGGGTAAGAGAGAGTTGGCTAGATAGGTGCATAGACTTGAACACCTTGGAGTGAGATTGATTTGTTATAAGGATGGGGTATATTAGTTTAGAATGATTTTGAGTCATCTCTAGTTATCGAGTAAAAGATAAGCAAGATAGTGATCCAGCCCAAGTTCAGAAGTAGAAAGTTCAGGTTTTCCCTCAATAAGGAGATGGTATTATTCATTATTAGGATCACCACCTATGTGTTTTAGATGTTGATGGATAAACGGATAAGATATTGTCTGAGGCTTACAGTTCTGGGTATTTTATTCACCCTGGGGCTACAAAAATGTATAGAGATTTGATAAAAATGTATCAGTTGAATATAATGAAGAAGGACATAGCTAATTATGTGGCCAAGTGTCCTAACTATCAGCAAGTGAAGGTAGAACATCATATATCAGTAGGAGAGCAACAGAGTTTTGGTATTCCAACATGGAAGAGGGAAGTGATTAATATGGACTTTGTCACTTGTTCGCCCTTATCCTAAAAACATGATTCCATATGGGTGATAGTAGACCGAATAACTAAGTTAGCTCACTTCTTGTTAGATCACACCAATCATTCATTACAGAAGTATTGAAGGATTTACCTTTAGAAAATTTTTGGGATGCATGGGGTTCCTCTGTCTATTATTTTAGATTGAGGTACATAGTTCACTTTACAGTTTTGGAGATCATTCTAGAAGGGTCTTGGTACTCAAGTTCATCTCAGTATAACCTTTTTCTTGCAAAAAAATAATTAGGTTGAAAGGACAATTCAGACGTTAGTGAATACGCTGAGGGAGTGTGTAATTATTTCAAAGGCATTTGGGTTGATCATATGCCTTTGATTGAGTTCGCATACAGCAACAACTATCAATCTAGTATCCAGATGGCCTGATTTAAGGATTTGAATGATAGGTGATATAAGTCTCCAATTAGATAGTTCAAGGTCAGTGAGGATGAATGGTAGAGCTAAATATTTTTCATGATATGATATAGAAGGTTTATATTATTCCAAATCTTGAGAGAATATTATAGCAGATTGAAATCCTGTGTAGTTATGAGAAAATGAAATCTAGAGCTTGATAAAGGTGATTGGATATTTTTGAAGGTGTCTCCGATGAAGAGAGTCATGAGATTTGGTAAGAGAGGGAAGTTAAGTCCGTATTATGTTGGTACGTACTATATCTTGAGGAGGGTTGGAGATATTTCTTATGAGTTAGACCTTCCAGCAGAGTAAGCATTGGTTCATCTAGTTTTTTATGTATCTTTGCTGAGAAAGTGCATGAGTTATATGTCCTTAGAAGTTTTAGTTGAGAGTATCAGTACCGTGATAGGTTGACCTATTAGGACGTTCCTATTTAGATAGTAGACCAACTATTATGCAAATTGAGAAAAAAAAACTAATTCAGTTAAGGTTCTACGGCAGAACCAGTCAGTTGAGAAACCTACATATTGGAAGTAGAAGCAGATATAGGTGTGTAGATACCACATTTATTTCCTTCTAATCCATTTCATCATGAGGTAATAACCTCCCTATTCAACTTTTATTTAGAGTGTCTAATGTATTTAGCTTGTATCCTGGAGAATTATAGGATTGTGTGAGTCCCATTGAGTGTATTCATGAAGTCTTTGATGAGTTCATGATAATTGAAGTTTGAAAGAGTGATATACATATTAGTCTATTGAGTGATAGCTTAATCATCTTATGTAGGTTATTGTAACATTTTGAGTAAGTTTGTAGTCCTTTTATTGGCTTTGTAATCTCTTCCCCTTTTTCCTGAGCTAAATCTTTCATTCGAGGATGAATGATCTTGAAGGGGAGATATTGTAATATCCCACATCTAGAGTAGTCCATAAACTCAATATTTGTGCTAAGTGAAAATCGAAAATTACTACCATGGAACCACGCTCCATGATTTGACTCATGGGAGGCCTTCACAGGTCGTATAGTGATTCAAACTACAGAGATCTAGAAACTTAAAATTTTGTCTCCCTGGACCACGAATTGGTCCCATGAGTCATAACTAAGACCTATGAGTGATAGGTCAATTCATACTGTAAATTTTTGTATCATTCAAGAGCAAAAAACTTTTTTCTAGGACACCACGAGTGAGAGTC
>JBDJHY010064056.1:0-13863 GCA_039654485.1 Withania somnifera
ATTCACTCTGGCTTTAATTCCGGGCTGATAGTAAGGCTGGCATGGCAGGTAGGGTCAGCCGTCATTTGTGGTACCTAATATTATTAATTATCGGTTAGTGTGAGTTGCCTTTTTACAATGCTAGTAGTTGATTATATCTGAGGAGCTCATAGGTGGGGATCTCCCTTTTAGGGTCCCATGTAGTTTTTGATAACACGATATGGACAGGCATTGGTACTTATAGATCCAAAGTTGAGGATTTGATTCAGACCATTCTTGTGAGGCTATTATACCATATATTCCATATGTTGGACATAATGAAGATGTGTAGAAAATCTTGTTACCTCATGTTTGGGAGGTCTTTTTCTTATGTGAGATCCCAATTCTAGATATTTTCGATAGTGATACCCAATTCACATCTTGATTTGCTAACGATGGTAGGTACGGATATTTCCACCCACAGACTTATAGCTAGAGTGAACAAATTATTCGGATGCCTGAGGATACATCTTGAACTTATGACATCGAATACTGGTCATAGTTGAGGTTGAAATTTAGCTTTGCAAAAGTTTCATATGAATATAATTACCATCTTAGCATTTATATGGTGTCGTTCGAGATTTTATGTTTCGGTGCTTGAGCTATCAGTAGATGTGGTTCGAGCAACACAGTCATGATGATGTGTTGTAGTGACTTCTTATTCTTGAGTAGGATTAGAAGAAGATTAACATTGATTTTGTTTCTGGATCCTTTCATACTTCTAGAGGTCATAGTTGTATAGGATCGTCGTGGACCGACTAGCCAAATCCACTCACATTCTACCGACTTCATCTTCCTGGAATGTTAAAGGACTTATTGTCTAGTACATTTGGGAGATTCTTCATCTGCATGTGGTTCCGGTTTCTATCACATCTAGGGGTAAATAGTTTATTTCCTAATTTTTTAGGATAGTGCAGTGTAAGATGGGTACAACAATAGCTCGAGTGCATCTTTTCACCCACAAACAAATAGGGAGTCTGAGCAGATCATTCGGTCTCTTATTTTTGGGTTTTGATGGTAGTAGGGATCAACATTTGACTTTAGCAAGATTCCCCTAGAGTAACAATTGTCATTCAGCATTCAGATAGTACTACTCTAAGGTTTGTATAGTACACATTGTAGATTATAGATTGTTGATTAGAATAGTATTAAGACTTGACCTCCGACTTTTGATTTGATTCATAATACTTCAGAGAGAGTTAGACTTATGGGTTAGACTTTGGATAGCACAGAATGGACAAGGAGTCCTTGCAGAGTGCAGGTTTTGCTTCTCAAGTTTAGTACCAAGGCCTTGAGGATTACGGATTAATAGAGCCATACAAATTACAAAGCAGAATAATAAGGTTCCCTATAGTATGATCTCACCTTCTTAGTTAGTGGTGGTACACCCTATTCTATCCATATCGCTATGCCTCATTGTTATATACCAAATTCATCCAAAATATTTTATCGTGAGTTAATTTAGTTGGACGACTGATTAGTTTGTGGCATGCACTTATAGGCCGCTACTGATGGCAGATATACACGGATCAGTTCCAGGACTAGTTTTGATATGAGTTCATTTGATGTGTGGTATAGTTGAGAAGGTTTTTGAGAGGTTAGGAAGTATCATGTCAGTTGTTGTATTTTTGTTTGTTCCATACTTTGGGTACTCTTCCCTCCTTAACTTTCATGGATAAAAGTTTTTAGTTATGGATATTGTAATGTCCCTGGGGGCCATTTTCGTGATTTTTTCAATTTCTATATGTTTAGAGCATTCTTGCAACTACCCCAAGTCAATTGTGACTTACTGGGACCGATAGATTAGTTCCTTGTCAATTTTATGGTTTAAATTCCTTTGAAGTTATAGTTTTTTCGGGCCTTACTCAACTTATACGACCTCAATTTTCCTTTTAGTTGATTCCATTGACTCTGGAATATCGATTACATAAAGATTTCATATATGGAGTTCTAGAATTGGACTTCCTTTCCATTCTGTGCGCATTTTTTAAACTTTTCCAAAAATATGTCAGGGATTGGTCCGCGGGACTGATTTATCGGCCAATTGACCAATAAGTTGGTGGCCAAAAAATCGGTCATTTTTTCCTTGTTATAAAAGTTACTTTTTCTATTTTTTCACCATTTTAACAAAAAATCTAAGGTCTTCTTGATTTTCCCAGTGTAATTTCTTGGTTTTTGAGAATGTTTAATCAAGTTCTACTCCTATAGAAACTCATTACAGTGGTTCTAGGATTTCTAGCGGGTAATTCTTTATTTTTTATGATATAAACTCTGGGGCTTATATATTTTGTTTATGCTGCTAAATTTAGCTCTATTTTTTACCATACGATGTATGAGTTGTGATCCACGTGTTGGTATAACTATTTCCTTTTCTTAGCCGTTAGGGTTTACAAACTCGCTTTTAGCTTAGATTTTAACCCCGTAAATTATATAGCAATATGGGCCTTGGTTTACTCGTCTTGACACGTGAGTTATGTTTTTGATAGCCTAGCATCATTTTGAGATTTTTATGTGATCTTTGGGTTTTTGGGCACGATTCTCTAGGACATCTCTGGAATCTAGGTAGGCTATGGTCTAATTTCTTCAAATTGGGTACAGTGTAGTATAGGTACGGCAAAGCGCCAGCTCATGGCTGGGATGACTAGTCGGGCCCCAATTTTCTTATTTTTTTCCTATGGCCTACTTAGCTGGTTTGTAGCTTAACTACTTACCATGGGGCTATATTGTCGCGCCTGCATTTCTCACGCTGATTCTGGACTGTAATGTGGTTGAGGGAAGAGTAACACCTTTGATAAATATTGTTATACGTTGACTCTAGACCATAGTGATATTGGGGAGCGAATTATAATAGGATTTAGAGCTTAGTAGCTCTCCCCCGATTTTGGATGGTGGCTTTAGAGCTGATCTTGGTAGGCTGATTATTTTGTGTTCTACCTGTGTTGTTATGTGTGTTAGAGTAGGGGTGGTCCTTTCAGGCCCCAGATAGCCAGTTACTATTTTGCTGGGTGGTTAGTGGCCTATATGATGATATCATTCCCTAACCCTATATGAGCCTGAGAATGAGTTGTATTAGACTGAGCTATGGTAGCTCTGTGTTCTTTTTCCTTGTACGAGTGTGTACTTGGCCCTTAGCAGGCATCCTTTGGGCATCTGTGGCATCTAGGATGCGACTACTTGAGGCTCGGGACGGGGGTTGGTCTAGAGAGTATTATACCTTGTGACTAGAGCTTGGCAGTCATCCTATAGATTCCATTCAGTAAACCTTTGATCAATTTAGCATGTTGATTGGTTTTGTGTTGCAGGCATGCATTAAAAGCTTTAAAAATGTAACTAGATTTTGAAAGATAATTATCTAAAATTGATTTCTTATATATATTTATACTTTCCACGATTGTGCTTATGAGCATTATGAATTTATTTTCTCATGTTATTTCAGGCTATTTTATTACTATCACCGTGTTTTTTAGATACTGCCTACATGGCACCGTCGGGTTTTTCTAAGATTTAGATTTTTACCTATATGGCTGGACTTGGGTTTTCATGGAGATATGATATACGAGATGAGCCTGATTTTGTCATGTCCCTAATGACTATGGCATTAAATACCTTTTTACGAGGATTTTTTACGTAGGATTGGATCCCTCTACGAACCCTCCGACCTGGGACGTCATTCCTGCGGTATGTTGCATGGTCCGGCTTTCCGAAGTCCCAGAGGTGGAAGAGGTTCTAATAGGCGGGAAAAAGCACTTTCAATAGTGATGAAAGAAGAGGAAATGATTGAATGACGGCCACTCGCCCAACAGGGAAGGGGTATTAGGGGTAAGCTGGGAAAATATACAAAAATGCTTTTGTGGGTCCATTCCTAACTGACTCATGTACCGGGGAGGGTACGCATGTGCATTATTTACTTTTCAACGCCCCTTTGCATTGCATCCTTACATGTTGATTTATACCCTTCGGGACTTATGGAGGGAGTACTTGTTGGGTTATTTGGTTCCCTAATTGTACCTACCGATAAAATAGGGTACCAGCTGGGTTTGTTTTCTAGTTGTTTGTTCCCTTTTGTCTCTAGTATATACTATTCATGCACATTTTAGCTTAACTGGTTGATGGTTTGATATTCACTTGGGTACATGTCATATTTGTTCATGATCTTCTTGTGGCCTGAGTCTATGCGTTACACCTTGTTAGTGGTTTCCTTCATGCCTATTAGTTGATATTGTACATATTGATAGCTACCCCCTTCACTACACTTACTAGTTATTATTGTTGTTTCCCTTTTGGTGGTACATTATGTATTGGTGTTTTAGTTTCTTTTGACCGCTCTTTACTTTGCTTATGCTTACTTTTGCCTGGTCGGCCTACCTACTGGGTACCCACTGTTTTTGGTACTCATGCTACACTTTTTCATCTTTTCCTAATGCAGGTCCTAGCATGAGTTATTAGGGAAGACACAATTGTGCGAACTAGCTGAGTGTTGTTCAGAAGATATGGTGAACAGTTGGCGTTCATGCTGACCAATCTTCCTTCTGTCTATATAGTTGTTCCACTTGAAGTCTGGATAACTATTTTGTAGTTTTTCCCCATTGTGGGTTGTCGTTTTGTGCATTTCTGTATATATAGATGCCATACAACCATGATACCAGGTTTTGGGAGTCATATTCAGTTGTATATTTTGTGTTCTATTTCTTCATCTCATCATTTCCTTTTTTTAGGGGGGTTCTTGACACTGGCCCACCGTTGTTGCTTTGGGCTAAAGGTAGGATTTTATACAGGTGAGAGACGCCATGATAACTCATTTTTTGGATCGTAACAGATTCATTCCACAAATCTCCCAGTCTAGAGAAATAGGTAGAAATAGTAGAAGTTCCTTGTGTAAGTGTAGCAATTTATTTGTGCAAGTAGTAAATCCTAGATCTATTCACCTTTTCAAATATATCTTATAAATCAATGCACACATGGTAGACATTTGATGTATAAACGATGCTCCACAAATCTCTTGTAACAAAGTTCATTATCTATAATACTACTGTATCATTAAATATATCACACTGATGGTGAAGAGTATCATTATACCTTTCTCTTTTACATGTACTGTCTATAAACCCTAGCTTATTCTTAGTTAAAGGACAACGTTTCACAGATTTGCTCCATAATCCATAGTTCCCTGATCCACTCAATTAAATCCAGATAAGAGCAATACGTGGAGTATCCGATGGATGTAAATATAGTTGATAAGAGTTATGAAGATCAACACTGCCATTCTCACATCTTCCTGAGATGTTACCCTGAGTGTCAGTACCTTGTGAAGTGTTTCCACCAGCCGATATTGATGCAAAGCTTTCGAAGACAAGTACGAAGTTCAATTTCAGCTATGTAGCCAATAACTTCTGGTAGCTGATTTGTACTATCGCCAAATACATAACGAACTTTTATAGATCTTCAAGTAGGCTTGATACCATAATGAGCTTCAACATCAATAGAACAGTGAGATTAGAATAGGAAATGAGAGCTTAGAGAGAGAAAATATACTAACAAAATAACTGCACTTTACTCACCAAACACTACAAAAGAATTAGTGTTTAGCAATAAATTCTAGTAATGAACAATTATACGTCGCTAAATAGCGATGTATTAACTATAAAATTAGAGTTAAGTTGCTAAAAAAATGATTTAAGATTAATTATAGCGACAGACTAGAGATGAAAATCCAAATTTCGTTGCTAAAATTAGCGCTAAATTTATGTGCCATGAATTTTGCTACAAATTAGCAACAAAAGTTTGGTGGCATAATTAATTGTAACTTAGTGATGGAAGTACGATGAAATATCTATCACTAGATTTATTATATTTACTATATCATTTTCTATCAAAATTTCATCACAATATTCCTAATTAAATTCATTGAACTTTTACAATATAATTTGCTATCAAAATTTCATCGCAATATGAGAGATTTAATATCATCTAATATTATTACCCTAAATTTTACACTCTACAACTAGAGTTTCTCTTTTCATCAAAGCTTTGTTGGAGTTTTTTTTCTCCCCCAAACTTTCTCGCCCACAAAGGGATTCTTCACCACAATGTTCGAATTGTTTCCTATTTGAACATAATAAGGGCTTCGGATCATGGAAGACCTTTTCTTCTTTTCCTCTACACGTATTCTTCCTCTCTGTTATGATGGTGAAAATATTAAGGAATTGAGTTTTAATTTCGTGATTTGAAGTTGATAATTGTGATTAATGTGCTTATTGATTTGAAATATGAAAAATTGTTTTTCTCTAATCTGATAATAGGTCTACATTTGTTTGAACTCCATTCTCTCTCACACACACACACTAACTCACTTTTTTTTGTTGTGTAAGCTGTACGATTCAAAATATTCAAATTCATACAGTAGAAATTTAGTAAAATTGAGTCATTAAGCTTTCCTATTGTGGATCTCCACTTTGTAATAGATTTGAGAGCAATTATTTCTTACTCATGCACCAAAACTCGTGGTAGTGCATTGTGCCATAAAGTAGCCAATATGCTTTTATTTCGATATCATAGATAGAGTCTTATAAGAGGTGATTGTATGAACTTCTCAACTATCTTCAAGCATTCTTATAAGTTATAAGGAAGCTTACAATCTTATGTATCTAATAAAATAATAGTTACTAGTGATTTTGTATTTGAAAGAGAAATGCAATTTGGGTTAATCTAACTCATTCTTTTGTTCACTTACTTTATTCGAATCCAAACTTGTTATTCTTATATTGAGAGTTTTACTTCGCAGATATTAATATTAAGCAGTTTTCATTGCCTAGATATGTCTTGCCTAGTCTAGTTGGCGACACTTCTTTTCTAGTTTTCTGTTAGTAAATGAGTAAACATTTATTTACACATCAATAAAGCGAGAAAAAAAAATATTCAGTTGCAAAAATAGTTCGTCAATGTGCTATTTTTTTTTTTTGGTACAATGCTTTTTACCTGTAATTCTTCTATTGCTATGATAGTGAATAAATGAGCCCATAAAAGCTTTCCTTTTCTCAATAATTGTTTGACATCAACTGTTGTCACGGTTTGTAATTCTGCTTGGTGATAGATACCCTTTGACTGAAAAATTGAATCCAAACTGAGAGGAATATTGGATTTGTTGATGCTTCTCGCAACCAATAATCTTAGAGAAAATAATAATGCTTCACCTAAAATTAAGAGACAAGGTTTACAGTCATTCCAGTATGCTTGGTCAGGAACCCCTTCCTTAAACCAAAATCTTATTTGCAAAATGACTTGTACAATCTGAAATATTGATTTCTCATTAAGTGAAATAGAATCACCTGTGTCCCCTTTTTTTAATTAAAGTGTGTAGAATCTATTTGGGAAGCTTGTAATCTATTATGATTGTTCAAATTTTTTTCAAAATGCCTAGGGGTTTGTTATGAGTGTCTATAATCTTCTTAGAATGAATAGAATCTGCCTGAAAATACTAAGAAACTCTTCCGGTGTTTGGTTCCAATTGAATTACTTGAGATCTATTCAGAAGCTCTTAAAAATTGTGTTAGATTTATTGAATTATCACACTTTTAGTCTATTCCTATTACATTTCCATACAAATTCTTTCATTAGACAATTAGAGTTCTTTTTACTCTATGTATTTTTTAGAAAACTTCGATGTATCAATTTGAAAGTAAGTTAACTTCTTCAATTACTTAGGCTTTTGTTGGACCATCAAATGTTGCATCATTAATGACCCTCACAGTCATTTATGATAAATATGTGGTTTTTTATATTCTATATCATTTTGGTAGTTGCTCCAAGTCATTCATAACTTTTTGAGATCGGTAGCTCGGATCCTTGGCGACTCGGTTAAGAATTATCTCAAATTTCCTGTTTTAGAGCCCTAAACTAAGTACTCGTTGACCAAAGTTAACTTTCCTTCAAGATGAGATTGGAATTAAATTTTGATAGTTTCGTTAGTTCTGGAACACTAAACAAAGTCAACACTGACCTTAAGTTTGTGTTTCGTAGTTATCGTTTGCAATTTATGCCAATTTGTGAATTTTAGTTAAGTTTATCACCTAAAGTGGATCTTGGTTGGTAATTTGGTGTTCAGAGTGTCAGATCAGAATTCTAACACTTCCATCAGCTCCAAAATAGTGAATTTAGGCTAGTTTGACCATTGGTATGCTTCCCAAGATATCCATGCTCGATTTGAGTCATTATGTAAAAAGTTAGAAATGTTCTAATTTTGGCTTGGTCAGGGGTCATTTTCGCTCAAACGACCTTCAATGTCAATTTCTTCAATTCCATTGAGTCTAGAATATGTTTTTCACATAAAATACATATTTGGTTTGTCAAATTTGGAATCCTTTCATTTTCAAAACCCTGATTAAAATTCAGAAAAATTATTGTTTTTCAGGTGCAAGGATTGTTCTTCGCGATCGTGAACCTTATGACGCAATCGCGATGACCAAATTTCAATACTCTTCATGATGATCGCGACCCTTAGACACAATCATGATGACCAAATTTTAGTACTCTTCACGATTGTGAAGCTTCTCACGCGATAGCGATGAACAATTCTCATTACTCTACGTAACACTTTTGGACGCATTTGCGATGAGTAAAATGCCTGTCAATTACAGAAAGAGTCCTGCACGACCCCAACCTATTATTTCATCAAAAACATTATGATCTAACCCAATTTTTCGCAAAAAAACCTATCCCAAACATCATTCAAGGCTAAGGAAAATCCCCACATTATTTTTTTTTATTTCTATGCGTTTTGGGTAAGTTTCTCCTTCGTTTTAATTCTTTAATTCCTTGTTTTCCTCCATTAATTGTCTCAATTGATGAAGTTGATAAAATCATGTCATAATCTGTATAAAGTCATAACCGATCTATTGAGAATATTGGTGATACTATGATATACAGGTGTTGTATGCCTTGACTTGTCGAGTACGGCTTGATGAGAATATTTATATTAGGCATGACATGCCAGACTATGAGACCCTTAAGGCTCTGTGACATGGGATTTGAGGTTATGATGACGTTAGAGATCATACGTGGTGACGTATCTTCATGGACCTTGCCTCTGGGCTGCGGCTAACACGGAGGGGGGTATATGCCAGACGAGGAGATATACTGGAAATATTTAGGTTATCCTTCCATGGGTTCTACTTGTTGGGCCTATGGGTACCGTAGGGGATGCGTACGCACGAATGATTACTTCATGTGTTTGTATTTACTTTTCTGCACTTGTTTTCTTCAGTGTACCCTGGCTGAGATGTAAGGCCTATGGTGAGTGTGTTTTTGGTGTACGTTGTGTTTTCTTCTAGGGGACTCGTCATAGTTTATTTGCATTATTTATTATTCTTATTATTTCTTAGTTGTTAGTATTGGTTAATTGACACTTCATGTTAGATGGGATTTATACGTTATATTATTATTCATTAATTCATCACTTACTTGAGGTTACCAGTATACCATTCTTAGTCTCTTGATGCCTCAATTTCACTCCTATTTATTACATTATTATTCACATATGCTGTTTCAAGGATTCTGGATACGTCTTCCTTCGTTGCTTGAGATCTTGTTATGTAATTAGCTAGTGATACATGTATATTTGTTACTGGATTATAATTTGAGTAGCTAGCTTCCCTTGTTGTGCTATTTTCTTCTATGACCCCTTCATTGTACTCCATTATTTACTGCTCTTATTATTGATATATGCCTATTGGGACATCGAAGCCAACTAGGTACGATTTGCTTCGGCAGCTTGTACTCATACTATACTTGCACATGTGCAGATCCGAGTACAGATTCCCGACCTTGATTACAGCCAGCTAATTGTACAGATTTCACTCGGCATGACATTTCTATTTGATCTCCATGTATTTTGGAGACATAGTTATAATAGACATTTTGTATTTCTTGTTTCGGTACTTAGTGGTTCGTTCGACACTGATAGCGGGTTTTGGGCATGTTATTTGACTCTATTACTTCCTCTTTATTTCATTTTCTTCACTATTTATTGAACTAGTTCTTTCTGCATTGATATAGTAGTCCTCCGCTTCGTCTTCGTACTACGGGGTTGGTTCTCCTACTGGTGGTATAGTGGGTGCCATTATGATCCACAAAATTGGGTCGTGACAGCATCCTACTAAAAAGTACTCTCCTTTATGTCCTAAATAGGTAAAGTATCCCTCCTACTATGGATGACCATCTGTTGCACTTATAGAAATATGCCTTTTCGTCTGATTTGTGCAGGGTGCAAGTATTTCTATCTATTTTTTGATGACTCATTTCTAGTTAATCAAAATTACATATTTAAAACTGAGGTTCATCCACTGCCTGCTAGAAGCAATTATCATAAGAAGTTTCCTCACTCTTATAATCTAAATAACAGAAGTTCTATCAAGGTACATTTTCCTTTCATCACAATTTGCCTAATAAATATGCTTGGTACACATCAAATGCTGAATTTAAGACGAAGAATAGTGTCTCGATGAATGGTTATGCGTACTTTGGGAAGAAGCACTGCATGAACATCTCAAGAATTCTTAGAAAAGTATTTAGTTTCATCACCAGCTTATGAATCAAATAAGATAAGAGTGCTCAAATCATATCAGGTGTGGATAGTACAGAGTAAAAGTGCAATTTTTCTTGAGATATGATTCTACTCCCTTCAGAAAACCGTATTTGCTAAAATAAGATAGTGCAGTATAGACCTTCTTGATAGACATGATGAAGGTTATAAGATTTCATCGAAAGATCTCTTAGTGTGGTTCAGACTTGTATCTCTCCTTAGAAAACAAATGCAAACATCCCATTAAGTGTAACACGGAGAAGAAATAGCATTTTCTTATTCAGTTCGTAGAAACATACTCGTCTAAAAATTCCAACACCAGTTGTCTAAACAACAGGACTAAGTAATTAGTTGGTTCTTTTCTTTCATATAAAATTTTTCACTAAGCGCATTCTTCTATTCTTATGACTTTGGAATTTGAGTAACGCTTAGACTAAATGGTTACCTAGACGACTTTCCCTTTCTCGTATGTTCCAATTTTCCAGTTGAGAATAGCTAAGAACGTTTTGATTTGATTTGACCCTGTTTAGTTTAAGCCACGTATATTTATGGTTTTTTCTTGATATTAATCATGCTAAAATGAGATCTTCTGGATTAGTTTCATCAAATCTAGGTACATATAAGTAAAGGTGTTTTAGCTTGATCATGGCATGTGTTGGACATTGGTTGATTGTTAAGTTCGAAAATGTTTAACCTTTCATGTCCTCTCCCGATGGTTAATTATTGAAGTGCCTAGCATGACCTTTTGTACAGTTTGAGGTAGTCTTGTTTTGCTAGAGCATGTTTTGCTTACATCTTCGTTCACATTCTTAATAAACTAGAGGCAGCCTGCTTCATATGTTTCCTTGTTAATTCATTGTTGAATTCACATGCTCTTATCATCTAGAAGTTATTAAACATAAAGATTCAAAGGAATCATAAGGTAAAACTTTGGAGCTTAGTTCTGTAAAACTAGGGGAGATTTTGTTTTTCCATCCTGGGATAAGTCAGAACCGGGAGTCCCTACATGAGCTATAATTTTACACATTCTAAGTTTTGATTCTTTTAAATGAATTATAGTAAAGGGTGTTGAATATTGTTAGCTGAAATTTATATCAGTAACACTGTCAAAGTTTTCTTAAATTATTGGAACCTGATATGACCAAGTATGGGTCATGAAAAGTTGCTTTAGTTAATTTAGTTATAAAAAAAGCTAAATCTGTTCACAGATGGTTCCCTGTTTGATTTTTCTGATTGGGCTTGTTGATTGATTTGATCTATTTCATTTTGCTATGGCATTGCTTCACGAGATTGTGGCAGGACGCAGCTGTTTTTTGGAATATCAGGTTGGTATTGAATGGTAAATTTGTGGCAGCCAACATACCTCGATAGTAATATTCATAGTCGAGATGCAGTATGGTATTGGAAAATATATTGTACATATAGCCACTACATTTGTACAATTTCCACAAGCTAGTTTTGGACTCGCAAGCTCTCATCTTATTATGGTGCATGACATGATTACTCAATCTGTCGTTCCGTATACCTTTTATTTGGTTGTAAGAGGTAAGGTTTTTTCTTACGACTTGGAGATAGATATTGCTGAATTTGTGTATGATAAACTGTGTTAGTATCTGACTTATTCTTATGTTTGCTAAAATTGGTTTAATAATTTGTGAAAGATCCTCTTTGAGATCATAAGATCAATAATAGCCTAGGTATGATCATCTTGGCATACCATCTAAGTGAGCATATATGTTTATGTTCAAATGTGTCTGTAGTTCTTTCCAAAAGTACCATCTTGAAATGTTTTTCTTGCCTTCCTGCTTGGTTTACTGGTTATACTAATGTAGTGTCAAGTGGCATGCTTGTATGGTGTTTGTAGAAATTTCTTATTTGTAAAATAATAATACCTATCGTTGTCTATATATGGGTGCTTGTGGCATGTCGTGTAGTATACTTAGCTTCCTGTGTGCAACATTGACTAGATTGATCATGCATTCCCCTTAAGTAGCATTTTTGACTTGAGTTCACTATGAGTTGAGCATACTGTTCTGGTTGTTTACTTTCTAAGTTTCCTGCCCTCTCCCTCTAATAAGATCTTTTCCTTCATCTTGCATATCTACCATTTGATATTGTTTGGCTGACCAATGTGATACTTAGGTCTACATCTGTACAATTGATATACCTAAGTATGGGATGTTGATTCAGTGCCTAATAAACCCTGCTCATGCATGTTTACTCTTACCAGTTCAAATGATTAGGAATTTTCTCTAAGTTAGACCAAGTATGCCTACCCTGTTTCCTTTATATTGTTTTCAATGGGGTCTTTTTAGATTTTATAGATCATGTGGTTTCACTGAAAACTTGAGCATGTCCTGTTAATTAGGTTTTATCTGAGTATGCTTGTAAAATACTATCATTTTCTATAATTCTTGATATGAGTTGATAATAAGGTAATTGATGCGGATCGATATACGAGGCGCACGAAAAATGAGGGAAAAAGAAACAAAGAGAAAAGACATACGAAAACTTACAAGAAATTCATCGGCTTATCAACAACGAGGGACTGATTACCCTCACCTTTCAGTCGAACCAATGGTTTATGATAAATCCCCAACAACCCAAATTGAAGTCCACAAAACAAAAACCTTCTATTAAATGTGAAAATAAGTTACGGTTGGCAATTAAGGGAATTCACCCTCAATTACTCACAACAAGTACGCTAGATTACGTCTAAGCTATTATATGCTAAGAACTAATCTCACAAAGGAGTTCAAATGATTTCATCAAAGTCTACTGGAAAAATACTGCAAACTCTAATATTTATATTTATTATAAGTTTGTAATAATTATACTTTTTCCCCTAAAGTTTTGGCATCTTCAAAGCAGCACCCAAAGTTCTAGAATCTTCAATGAGGCCCCTCAAATTTTGGAGTATCCACATCTTGCAAACCACAAGCTTCCGATAGGTTGAATACTTTTTGACATGGCTTGAAAAGGGCTCCCCAAGCATCACTCTTCCTCATGGTAGCTTCCAATGCCTACAACTCCTTCGCCTAGCTCTGTGTGAAAGGCCAAGACAGGTAGTTGTTAGTCGTGCTCATATCATCCTCACCTTCTTGAAAAGGATTTGTACTCGAATCCATGCATTCACCTATACCACAAAGAGACAAGTCAGCATATTAAATACATCATGGACATTATACTCACCTTACAGGTCAAGTTTTTAGGCATTGTAATTGATACGCCGAGACCGTCCACCCTTGGGCTTAGCTTCCCCTTGCGTT
>JBDJHY010064166.1:0-13863 GCA_039654485.1 Withania somnifera
CTTCGACCTTATCACTTAGAGGTGTTATGGCTATGCTAATTATTGGGGTTGGTGAGAAGTTGGGAAGATTGTTTGTACTCGAGAACTCATAGAATGGGTTCGTTCTTTAGCCTTCATGAGGATGTTCTCTAATTTTTATCTCCCCACAGTGTGGCGATGTGTTTTTGGTCGATGTTGGGGTGTTCAGCCAAATAATGATTGATTTCGGTCTTGGTTTTAGTTTTGAGATAGGTTGTGATCCTTTCAGGGAGTTTGGGTTAAAATTATGGGTATTTGTTCTTCTATGGGATGGTGGTTACCTTATATGCGTGTGTTGCAGTTGGTGGAGTTGTCGTGGATTCTTATGCCAAGGTTTGGTCTCCTTGGTTGGAGTTTCTCTTCACGCATCTCTGTTCTATCTCGACTTTCGGGGATGAAAGTCCTTTTAGTAGTAGATGTTGTAATGACCCCTATGGCCATTTATGATAAATACATAATGTTTTGCATTCTGGAGCATTTTAGTAGTTTCCCCAAGTCATTTATGACTTGCTGGGACTGGTAGTACGGATCCCTGGCAACTCGGTTGATAAATATCTCAAATTGCCTGTTTTAGAGCTTAAAACTAAGTACTCATTGACCAAAGTAAGCTTTTCTTCAATCCAAGCTCGAAATTCAATTTCGAAAGTTCCGCTAGCTCTGAAATGCCAAACAAAGTCAAGATTCACCTTAAGTTTGTGTTTTGAAGTTTTCACTTGCAAATTAGGCCAATTTGTGGGTTTTAGTCAAGTTTAAGGCCTAAAGTGGAGCTTGGGGTGGTGTTTTGGTGTTTGAAGGGCCAGCTTAAAATTCTAACACTACCATCAGTTTTTAATTGGTGAATTTAGGCTAGATTGACCCTTGGTATGCTTCGTAAGGTGTTCGTGCTCGATTTGAGAGGTTATATGGAAAGCTAGAAATTTCATAGTTTTTTTACTCTTATTTAGGAGTCATTTTCTCTTAAACGACTTCTGATATTAATTTGGTCAATTAGTTTGAGTCCGGAAGGTGTTTTTCACATGAAATACATATTTGGTTTGTCAAAATTGGACTCTGTTTAATTTTCGAAACCCTGGTGAAATTTCAAAATAGCTGCTTGTTTTCTGGTGCAGCTTTGACCGAGTAAGCGGATGGTCTAATAAATCATAACCAATGTTCGATAAATCGGTAGTATCAATTTATCAGTACATTCGTTTTGATAAATTGGCACCTGGGGGTTATTTTATGCAGTCCTCGCCCTTTTTGGTTCATTCCTCCATTAGTTTTTCCCTTGTTTTCTCTCAAAAACTGGTGCACATTGACTTGGAAACTCTCCTAAAGTTCATAGAAAGGTTTCTTGAAGATTGTGCACATTAACATCACATTCAGTAAGTGATTTTATCCGTTAAATTTCATTAAAAGTAGAGTTCTTCCTCCATTAAATCCATAGTCATGAACTCTTGATTCTTTCAATTATATTCAAAGTTATATAGAAATTCCTTGCTCCTTAGGTTATTATTCATCGTAGTAATGTTCCCTTTTCTGAATACAATGTATAAATTCATAAATTCGATCCTTTAACCCTTTTTATGCTCAATTTCCTATGGATTCTTTAAGGGTCTTCCCTTGTTAAAAATTATGCTCAATTTTGGAGCATGAGTTGGTAGTAATGTTAGGAACTCCATGCTGAAGTTTATTTTCAATTCCAATAAGCGGGCCCCGTGACCCAATTTAGGATTGATTTTAGGCCCAGTTCAAAACTTATCATAAGTCATACCGTTAGACTCGTATTAACATATAGAATACTTTAATGCAAGTTTTAGATCATTTGGAGCCTATTTGATATCAGTCGATGTAAGATTTGTGAATTTATAGTGCTTATTTGTCGAAAGATAGGTAGGCTCCGTGGGGCTATCTCTGGGCTTATTGCTTTAATAATTGTACTAAATAGCATCTGTGGATTGGGTAGGTAGGTGGATATAGTGATCGTGTACAGTTCTTTCATCCTTTCCATGTTAATATTTTTATTTTGGTATCCGATTGGTATGGTGCTTGTGACTTAGAAGCTTGCTAGGTACCTGTGTAGGGCATAAGAAATTGTTATTATATGATCACATGTTTATATATATATTCGTTGATGTGTTATGCATTCATGACATGAGAGGTTGGGCCTATGGCTGAATATTTAGCCATGAAGGCTACTAGATTATTTTAGTAATAAAGATGAATAATGACATAAATCAGTAAATGGTAATATTCTATAATAATATAAGTACTTATCTTTTTACTATTTTAGACTCGGTGTTGTTTCAAGCACCCGGTAATACTATTTATACTTTTTTTTAGCCCAGGATTTACATCCTGGCATAGGAAAATATTATTTGACTAATAAATGCTGGGACTTGTGATCGATTTCTTTCTATAGTGAGTACAATCACTGGCAGTTTAGTCTGTCATTGTATGGCAGTGAGTACAACTTTATGACACTTATCACATTGACGGATATGGATACATTGATGATATAACTGTTTGATGATATTTTTGATATAGTATATTGAAGCGTTGGACTCCATGACTTGCCGAGTACGGATTGATGAGACTATTGATACTAGGCATGAGATGCCAGATTAGTGATACCCTTGAGGCTATGAGATTTTGGATGAGAGGTTATGATTATGTTAGAGATTGTACGTGGTGACATACCTCTATGGACCTTGCCTTTGGGCTACGATGATATGGAGGGGGGATATAGGACGGACGATAGATATACTAGGTATATATAGGTTAGCCTTCCATTGTTCTGCCTGCTGGACCTACGGGTACTAGATGAGATGCTTACATAGGATTGGTTATTTCATGTGTTTGTATTTACTTTTGTTCACTTTCTTTCTTCAGTGTACCCTGGCTGAGATGTAACGCCTATAGTGAGTGTCTTTTTGGTGTATGTTGTGCTTCTTTCTGGTGGGACTTGTCAGGTTTTAATTGTATTACTTTATTATTCTTATTACTGCTTTGTTGTTATTATTGGTTAAGTGATACTTCATTCCATGTGGGATATTGTGCCTTATATTACTATTCATTCACTCATCCTTTATTTGAGGTTACCGGTATACCATCCACGTTCTCCTCCTATCTTCCTTTGATTCCTATTTATTGTATTATTATTCACTTATATGGTTGCATGGATTTCATGTACATTCTCCTTTATTTCTTGAGATCTTGTTATGTGATTAGCTAGCAATACATGTCTACTTGTACTTGATTCTTTTTTGAGTAGCTAGCTACCTTTGTTGTACTATTTAATTTTGTCATCCCATTTATTGTATTTTGTTATTTACTAGTCTTATTATTATGTGCTTAGTGGGCCGTCGAAGCCGACTATGTACGGGTTTCTTTGACAGCTTGTACTCATGCTAGACTTGCACATGTGTAGATCCGAGTATAGGTGCCTGATCGTGATTACAGATCATTGTTCATGCATATTACATCCTACTCCAGAGATTCAAGGTCAGCTTGGCGTCCGACTTTACCTTCTTCTCTTCGGCATTAGCAAATCTATTTGATCTCCATCTATTTGGAGATATAGTTGTATTAAACATTTTGGTTTTTTGTTCTATACTTAGTGGTTTGTATGACACTAATGTCGGGTTTTAGGAATATATTTTTGAATCTATTACTTCTGCTTTATTCATTTATATATTGTTAGTTTAAACTTGTGCTTTCTGCATTTAATATAGTATTCCTTCGCTTAAGTTAAGTACTATGGGGTTGGTTCTCCTACTGGGGTATAGTAGGTGCCATCATGATTCACAAAATCGGGCCGTGACAGTTTTTGTAGGACATGGGACGAACATTTTACTGAATTTTTTCTGCAATGGTCCTTTCCTCGCTATACCTATCTTTATTGTTGGGAGTAAAGGTCCTTCATAGCATCCCCCATATACAAGGCATAACCCACTACAGTGGCCTCACTATAGTGTCATCCTCACCACTAAAACTACCTTATTCCAGTAGCTCCAAAATTAATTAGGTCTCCCATTTTATATTATAGGTTTTGACAATTTTTTTCATCTTAATCATTAGGGAGGTTTTGAAAATTTTTAGATTTAAACTGTAATGACCCTCGTGTTTGTTTTCATGATTTTTTTGACTGCCTTATATGCAGAGAGTTCTTGTAACTGCCCTAAGTCGTTTATGATATGCTGGGATCGATAGGTTGGATCCATGAAATTTGTTGAGGTGTAAATCCTATGCAATTATGGTTTTTTTGGACTTACTCAGTTTATATGAGGCCGAATGTCATTTTTGTCACTTTCATTGAGTTTGGAATATCGATTACATGACGATTTCATATATGGAGTGTTAGAATTGGACTCCATTTCAATTTTATTGTGCATTTTGAAAAATTTCCAAAAATCTATTAGGATTGTTCCGTGGGGACTAATTTATCAGAAAATGGGCAGTTAAATTGGTGGCCGATAAATCAACCATTTTGGTCAATTTGTCGGCCAGTCAATGCATATTATATAAGTTGATTTTTCCAATTTCAAGGATTTTCTTCTAGATATCCTAAGTTTTCTTGATTTTACTGTATGGATTATTGGTCTCTAAGAGGTTTAATCGAGTTCTACATGGTAGAAACTCATTATGGTGGTTGTACGTTCATTTATACAATCTAATTTTTCATTTTATTATCATATAAAATTCTCGGTCTTATATATTCCATTTATACCATTAAATGTTGCTCTATTTTGTACCATATGATGTATGACTTGTTCTTTATGCATTGGTATATATATAATCTTTTTTTGAGATGTCAGGGTTTATGAACCTGATTTTAGCTTGGATTGTTATCCCATTATTAATAAAGAAATATGGGACTTGTTCTTCTAGTCTTGTGTGATTCTGAGCTTCGTACGTGATTTTGGACATTTAGACATGCTTCTCGAGGACATCGCCGAAATCTAGGTAGGCTATGATCTAGTTTTTCAAACTAGGAATTTGTGTATTATATGTATTTTAAAGAACCATCTTAGGGATAGGATGATTATTCGGGCCCCTGTATGCTGAATCTTCTAACCTATGGCCTATTTAGCTGGCTTGTTACTTAACTACTTACCCCGAGGCTATGTTGCCTTGATCATCAGTCTCACACCAACTATGGTCTGTAGTGTGGTTGGGGGAGGAGTAACACCTTTGAACCATACTTTTATACGCTTACTCTAGACCGTATTGAGGTTGGGGAGGGGATTATGCTAGGGATTATAGCTTAGTAGCTATCCCCCAGTTTAGGTTCATTGCTTTAGAGACAATATTGGTAGGCTGATTATTCTATTCTCTGCCTATGTTGTTATGTTTTACTAGAGTAGTGGTTTTCCTTTCGGACCCTAGATAGCCGGTTATTATTCTTTTGGGTGATTAGTGGCCAATATGATGATATCACTCCCTAGCCTGGTACGAGCCTGGGAGTGAGTTGTATGAGACTGATATATGGTAGATTTGTGTTCTTATTCCCTATATGGGTGTGTACTTAGCCCTTACGGGTCCCCTTTGGGCATCTGTGGTATCTTGTAGGTGATTACCTAAAGCTCGGTATCGGGTTTGGACTAGCAGAGGGTTATACCTCGTGATTGGGCTTGGCAGCCGTCCTATGAATTATAGTTAGAGACCTTAGACTAGTTTAGCATGTTGATTTGTTCTATGTTGTGAGCTTGGATTAAACGCTTTAAAAAGTTAACTGGATTTTAAAAGAATAACTACCAAAAACTAATTTATTATATATATTTATACGTTCCACGACTGTGATCATTAGCATTATGGAGCTATTTTCTCACATCATTTGAGGCTACTTTCTCACTATCATCGTGTTTTTTGTATACTGCCTACATAGCGGCAGTGGGTTTTCTGAGATTTGGATTTTTCCCTACATAGTTGGACCTGGGTTTTCACTAAGATATGATATACAGGTTGAGCCCGAGCTTTGGCCTTTCGATCCTGATGAATTTTTATACGTGGCCACTATATAACATTGGACTGTTTTTAGAGGATTTTGTACATTGGATTGGATCCCCCATGGACCCTTCGACCTGGGATGCCCTGCCTAGGGTATGTTACGTAGCTGGGGGAAAGGGTATATGGGTTAGGTTGGGAAAGTATAAGGTATATCTTTTGTTGTTCTAGTACTGACAGATTCATGTATCTAGGATGGTGTGTATGGGCAATTATTACTTTTCCAGCACCCCGTTGCATTGCATCTCAACACATTGGCTTGCACTCCTCATAACTTACAAAGGGAGTTCCTTTGGGTTAATTACATGCTTATGTGATGGTTGATAGCTAGAACCTTTTGCTACTCTTTGGTGTTATTGAATTCCTTTTGTGCCATATTGATTGTTACTTTCAGTGGTTACATTGCCATTGTTATTCTTTCTGTATTTGGTTCTTATTTATGCTGGCAATATTGGAGATCTAGGTACGTGTTACACGTGTTCACGATCTAATTGTGTTCGAGTATGTTTGTTAATACCTGTTAGTAGATCCTTCATACTTGTTAGTTGGCACCGTATACAGTGATAGCTAACCCTTCGCTGCACTTACTAGCTATTACTATAGTATCTCACTTCTGCTTACATTATGTGCCACTGTCTTATTTGCTTTTGATTCATCTTTACCTTATGCTTCATTTTTCTCAGTCGGCCAATAATGCCTATTGGGTGCCCATTCAATTTGGTACTCATGCTACACTTCTGCATCTTTTCCTAATACAGGTCATAGTACAAGTTATTCAGATGAACGCAATCGAGTTCATTAGCTAGTCCGATTCCAGGAGATTACGGTGATCAGCTGGCATCCTTGCTGACTAGTTTTCCTTCCAGTACTAGAGTTATACTATTTGAGTCTTGGATGGCTATTTTATAGGTTTTCCCCGTCTTAGGTTGTATTCTATACTTCCATATATAGATGTTCTACAACCATGCCAACTTGTTTTGGGGATTATATTGTGTTTAGTTATCTCTCTTTGTGTTTCTTTTGTACATTTCCGTTTTTTTGATTTTAGGTTCTTGCTACTGGGCCACCGCTACTCACTCTAGGCCATGGTTAGGCTTGTCTAATAGTGACTCGATTTTTGGGTCATGACAGAGTGTTATCAGAGATCTAGGTTCATAGGTGTATTTGGCTGTAGGAGAAGGAGTTCAGTAAAGTTCCATGGATCAGTACATAGATGTGCATATCCTATCTTTGGAAGGCTATAGGGCTCTTTTATAGGGTTAATTCTCTTTGATTATTTTGCGCAAGGTTTCCACTAGCTGGATGGTTGCTTATCTTGGTCCTGTTCCTTCACATAAGGTACCCATGTGGTCAGCACCTGGAAATAGATGCTCCCTCACCTCTATAGAGAAATCCAATTAGGGGCTAGGGTAGAACTAGAGCACGTGGTCGAGGTCGGGCTAGAGTTGAGTGAAATGAGCCTACACCTATAGATCTACCTCTCTTATAGTTACAATCATATTCGGATGATGCGCTTAGAGATATGTAGTAGCGTATGATTGTCCTGTTTGGTATGTAACCCACCAATGAGGGTTAGACTTCAGGTCAAGGAGTAGCACCAGGTACCCTAGCTCCTTTTGTACATATGGTACCAACTACGACCATAGTCCCTTCCCCACAACCTATTCTAGGAGTAATAGCAGTTCAGCCAACATGCTAGCCTCATCATGTAGTTCTTGTTATGACTTACAAGAATCTGATATGCACAATCATTTAATGTGTCTGGAAACTCTGAGATTCTCTGGATAATCTAGACAAAACTCGTATGAGTTCATTGAAGAGTGTGAGGAGAGGCTGCAGTCTTTGGGTTTGATGGACACACTTGGAGTTTATTCAATTGGGTATTAGTCGGAAGGTCGGGCTAAGGCCTTGTAGAGGTCATATAAAGAGAATAGACCATCAGGGTCTACATCGATGACATGGAGTCAGTTTGTGGATATTTTCATGACTCAGTATGTTCCCTTGAGTGTTTACAAGGAACTTAAAGCTTAGTTTGGTGAATTAACACATGGATCAATGATGGTTTCTGAGTATGTAGCCCGATTCATACAGTTTTTGAGGCATGGGGCTGCTATTATACAAATAGATGTTACGAAGGTCTGTCGCTTTCCAGTTGGATTAGGACTAGAGTTACAGCCATATATTAAGTTATTCCTTGCTCAAGGCCATTCATTATAAGAAATGGTTGGTCACACTTGTAATATGGAGACGCATCATCGTTTGGCATACGGAGGATGCGATAAGAGAAAAAAAAACTTTAACAGATATCGATCTTTTGGGGCGTCATATGAAAGACGTACACCTCATAGCCACCGCAATAGTGGTACTAGAGAAATCCTAGTAGGCTTGGTTAGGCCTCTTTACCATCAGCTAGTGGCATTCAGAGTAGCCATCCTGCAGGGCGCATCTATTGGGGTTTACGGACGTGGTAGTTAGGGTTGTTCTATTGATAGTTTTGGTCGAGGGAGGTATCATGGTTTCTTTGAGTATGGTGAGATAGATCCCTATGTCAAATATTGTATGCAGCACTGGGCCATTCAGCCACCAACATAGGCCACCGAGCCTTTAAAGATAGTATTGCCAGCAGCTAGAAGTGGTCGAGAAGAGGCTTGAGGTGATCGGGGTGGGGGATAGAGGAGAAGAGGAAGGGATGGTGGATGTCATCAAGGTATTGGATATCTTCAGTTCTATGTCTTACCTAATAGATCCCAAGAGGAGGCTTCTGATTCTATAGTTATGGTATGTTATTAGTTTGTCACCAGCCAGCCTTTGTATTATTTTTCCCTAGATCTATATATTCTTATGTGTCTGTTTACTTTGTGCCTCATTTGACTGTTGGGTGTGAGCCTTTACGTGTGCCCATGAGTTTGGCTACTCCCTTAGCTGAGCATATTCAGGTAGATCAAATTCACCAATCTTGTGTTGACTGTATGGGGGTTAGACACTTAGGCTGACCTTTGGGCTCTAGATGTTGTCTATTTTGATGTGATTTTTGAAATGGATTAGTTATCCCCTTCATGAATTCCTAGATTGGTTTTCCAAGAACTTGACCTTATACATGCCCGATGCTCTTCGTTAGTATGGTGGGGCATTAGCAACTCTTCGTTGCCAGTGGTATCCAGTACACAGGCCAATAAATTCATAGCCAGGGATTGTATTGATTATTTATCTTATGTTCTTGATGTGAACATTGATCCTCTTTCCCCTGAATCATTTTCCGTCGTCAGAGAGTTCCTTGATGTTTTTCCTAGTGACTACTCTAGCCTCTAACCCGAGCATGTTGTTGACTTTTCTATAGAGGTTGAGCCAAGAACTAGGCCTATTTCTATATTTCTCCTTATCATATGCTCCATTAGATCTGCGGGAGGTCAGTGTCCAGTTACAAGATCTGGTTGTCAAGGATATGTTCTCCTAAGTGTTTCACCATGGGGCGCTCTGTTGTTATTTGTGGAAAAGAAAGATAAGACTATGTACATGTGAATTGATTACAGACAGTTGAATAAGGTTAATATCAAGAATAAGTATCCCTTGCTGCGGATTGATGACCTTTTTTATCATCTTCGGGGTGTTGTGGTTTTCTTGATGATTGACCTGCGATCAGGTTAGTTCCAGTTGATGATTCAAGCTAGAGAAATACTGACTACTTTCTGTACTCAGTATAGGCACTATAAGTTCCTGGTTATGTAATTTGGGCTGACTATATTTATGGATCATATGAACAGAGTACTCAGGCGGTACCTTAACTCTTTTGTGATTGTGTTTATTGACGACATCCTAGTTTATTGTCGTAGTTAGGAGTAGCATGAGGAGCATTTGAGATTCGTGCTCCAGACTTTGAGAACTGAGAAGGTTTATGCAAAGCTCTTGAAGTGTGACTTTTTGTTGGATTCTATTACATTCTAGGGACACTTTGTATGTGCAACTTGTATCATTGTAGATCCAGACAAGGTTTTAGCCATTCATGATTTTTCTAGACCCACCACTCCCTTTGAGATCCATAGCTTTGTCAGGTTGCTAGGTTATTACAAATGATTCGTGTAAGGCTTTTCATCTATAGCAGCTCCTATGACTGGATTGACTAAGAAGAATGTTCCCTTTCATTGGTCTGAGGATTATGAGTCTATCTTTCTAAGGCTTAGGGAGTTGCTCACTTCAGCACAGGTATCAACACTTATAATTGAGGGCCAACCATATACAGTTTATTTTAATGACTCTGGTATTAGATTGAGAAGTGTGTTGATGCAGCAAGGTTATGTCATTGCTTACGTTTCATGCCATTGAAAGTTCATGAGAGCAACTACACCACCCATGATTTGGTGTTGGTGGCAGTAGTCTTCACGCTCAAGATCTAAAGACATTACCTTTATGGTGTTCATTATGAGATTTTAACATATAATTGCAGTCTACATTACATTCTGAGCCAGATGGACCTCAATCACTTGCAGAAGAAATAGATCAAACTCCTAAAGGACTATGACATCAGCATTTTGTACCATCCAGGCCGAGCTAATATAGTTGTATAAAACTTAAGTCGAAAGGTTTTTAGTATGGGTAGTTTGTCTTCTATCTTAGCTTCGGAGAAACCATTAGCCCTAGAAATCCAGTCATTGGCTAACCGTCTAGTTCAATTGGATATATCAAATACAAGAAGATTCCTTGTACATGTTGATTCTAGACCTACTCTATTTGATCAGATCCGATAGCGATAATTTGAGGATAGATCTTTGGTTCATATTCGAGAGTTTTTTCTGAGGGGTGATTACAATGATGCATCCTTAGACTTTGGTAGCATTTTGTGGATGGGTAACAATATTTGTATTTCCAGAGTGGATGATTTGATTCATACTATTCTTCGTGAGGCTCACTATACTAAGTACTCCATACATCCAGGAATCGCAAAGATGTGTAGAGATTTGAGAAAACACTAATGGTGACATCGTCTGAGATTAGATATTACTGAGTTTTTCCCGATGCTTGAACTTCCATCAGGTGAAGTTCAAGCATTATAAACCTACAGGTGTGCTGCAGCGACTCGTTATGAGTGGAAAAGGGAGAGGATTACTATGAATTTTGTCTATGGATCCCTCGTACTTCTAGGGGTCATGATTGCATATGGTTCATTATGGATCGATAGATCAAATTCGCTCATTTTTTACATACTTGATCTTCCTAGGGTGCTAAGAGATTTTTAGCCTTGTATGTTAAGGAAGTTGTCCACCTGCATATGGTACCAGTTTCAATCATATCAGACTGGGGTACATATTTTTACTTTAAAATTTTGGAAGATAGTATAGCGTGATATGGGTACTGAGGTAGCATTGAGTACGACCTTCCAGCCACAGACAGACGGGCAGTCTGAGTAGAATATTTAGGTACTCTAGGATATGTTTCAGGATTTTGTTTTTGACTTTGAGGGTAGATGATATCAATACTTTCCTTTAGTAGAGTTCTCTTATAACAACAATTATCATTCCAGTATCTATATGGAAATATTTAAGGCCTTATATGACAGCCATTGCATATCTCTAATCGCGTGGCATAGTAGTGTTGAGATCTTACCTCAGACTTCATACTTGATTAGATATGTGACAGAGAGAGTTTAGGTTATTTAGGACAGACTACAAATAGTATAATGTATGGGTTTCTCCCACAAAGGGTGTTATGAGATTTGGTCAGAGGGGTAAGCTTATCCCCAGGTTTATCGGGCCATATGAGATGATAGAGCAGGTTGGCGAAGTTTCTTATAGGTTATCCCTACCACCAGAGTTAGCCATCATTCACTTGGTGTTTTATATTTTTATGCTTCGTCATTATATGTCAGATTCTTCCCATGTACTCCATTCTGAGTCAGCCACCAGAGTGAGCCATCGTTCACTCGGTGTTTCATGTTTCTATGATTCATCATTATATGTCAGATTCTTCCCATGTACTCTATTCTGAGTCAGTCCAGCTGGATGATCGGTTATGTTATATTGAACACTCTGACACCATAGTTAGTAGAGATATACGAAAGCTCAGGTCCAGTGATGTTCCAGTTGTGAGGATTTGTTCAACTCATCTCCTAATCAAGGAGGCTACCTGAGAGACAGAGACGAATATGCAAGCCCATTACCCATATTTTTAAATATTTAGGTACCCCTCTGTTTCTTTTCTTTTGTGGATAAATGTTATTGTAGTGGTAGATGTTTTAATAACCCTTGTGGTCGATTTCATGTTTTTGCAGCTCCTTTGTATTTAGAGCATTCTTATAACATCCCCAAGTCGTTTATGACTTGTTGGGATCGATAGGTTGGATTCCTGGCAGTTTTTAGGTGTAAATCCTTTACAATTATAGATTATTGGGACTTAATTAGTTCATGTAATCCTGAATATTGTTTCCACTGCTTCCATTGAGTTTGGGCTATCGATTACAAAAATATTTCATATAAGGAGTGTTATAATTGGATATTGTTTCCATTCTATTTGCATTTTAAAATATTCTAAAAATCTATTAGGATTTTTTGAGGGTACCGATTTATCAGCCAATTGACCGATAAACTGGTGGCTGATAAATCGGTCATTTAGTATGAGTTACCATCCAGTCAATTCTTAGTATATAAGTTTCTTTTTTCAAATTTTCCACCATTTTCATCTACAGATCCTAAGTTTTATTGATCCTACTATATGGATTATTCGTCTTAAAAATGGTTTAATCGAGTTCAACTCCGTAGAAACTCATTACGGTGGTTCTAGGATCATTTCTACTTGGTAATTTTTCATTTATTTTATTATATAAACTTTTTGGGCTTATATCTTCAATTTCTACTATTAAATTTAGATCTATTTTGTATCATACGATGTAAGAGTTGTGCTCTCTGTGTTGGTATAAATATTGTATTTTTTCGAGCTGTTAGGGTCTATGGAGCTGATTTTAGACTAGATTTTGACCTTGCTATTTATATAGCAATATAGGTCTTATGTGATTTTGAGCTTTGTATGATGTTTTTGGCTTTTGGGGCATACTTCTCTAGGACATCACCGAAATCCATGTAGGCTATGATATACTTTCTTTAGACTGGGTATTAGTGTAGTATATGTATGGTAAAGCTCTAGCTAAGTACCGATATGATTGTTCGGTCCCAGATATGCATAATCTTCCGGCCTATGGACCATTTAGCTATATAGCTTAACTACCTACTCTAGGGACTATGTTGCCCTGCCTATGTGTCTCACTCCGACTCTGGACTATATTGTTGTTAGGGAGGAGTAACACCTTGATGCGTATTGTTATACACTGAATCTGGACAATAGTGAGGTTTGGAAGGGTATTAGATCTTAGTATATATCTCCTAATTTAGGTTTGTGGCTTTATAACCGATATAGGTTGGCTGATTATTCTATGCTCTACCTATGTTTTTATGTATGATTAGAGCATAGGTGGCCCTTTCAAGCCCAGGATATCCAGTTACTATTCTACTATATGGTTACTGGCTCATATGATGATATCACTCCCTATCTCGGTACGAGCCTAGGAGTGAATGTATCAGATTAAGCTATGGTAGCTTCGTGTTCTTCTTCCCAATAATAGGTGTGTACTAGGCCCATACGAGTGCCTTTTGGACATCTGGGATGTGATTAATTGAGGCTCAAGACTGGGGTTGTTCTAGGAGAGGATTATACTTTGTGACTAGGGCTTTTTATCTATCCTATAGATTCCAGTTGGTGGCTCTAGACTAGTTTAACATGTTGATTACTTCTGTGCTACGAGCATGCATTAAATGTTTTTAAAAAGTTGATGGATTTTGCTAGATAATTATCAAAAATTTATTTCTTATATATATA
>JBDJHY010064277.1:0-13863 GCA_039654485.1 Withania somnifera
ATAAATTCAAAATTAAATTCCGAAAGTTTCTTTAGCTCTGAAAAGAGTATTTTGGTCTAAACGGACTCTTGATTTGTATTTTAAAGCCTTTGTTTTGTTTCTTTTTTGATTTGTGTGTTTTATGTGTTTTACAGTTCAAAATTTTTACTTTGGTTAACTTTAGATTATTAGAACTTCTAATTGAAAATCCGACTACGTCATTAGCTTCAGAATATCGAGTTGGGTTAGGTAAGGTATTCATTTGGGCCTTGGGTTACCCACTTGTTTTGGATACTTAGTTGGAATTATGAAAAATTAGGCCGATGGTTTACTTTAGTCAAAATTTTATCAAAACAATCTATCAAAAGTTTGTTTGAACTGTTTGAGTCCAGAACGTCATTTTTATAAAATTTGTATATTTGATTTGTGTTCATCGGATTTAGAACACATTTCGAGCACCGTATCTGTTAATTATTTATTGTTGGTTTTGATGTTTTAGCCATTACTGGTGTACAATACCTTTCCCCTTTGCGATTGCAACTACCGTTCATATGATCTCAATGAAGTGTTTACTTAGCCTTCAAGATCGTGGTTGAATTACACACAATTGCTGCCCTTGCCTCATCCTTTTTCGCGATCAATGTGTCCCAATCCCAACCTTCATGATAGCGACATACAACTATGTAATCACGAAGAGAAAGTTTCCAACAGGTATAAATAACTGGAAATCTCAAATTTTCATCCATTTTCTTCAACCTATGCACTCCAAAACTCAAAATACTCCATTGAACTTTTTTGGGTCTTTGTATATGATATTGGGTAACATTAGAAACGGCATTTTTTTTTGATTATTTTCAATTATTAGTAAGTTTTCACTAAAAAAAATTCAAAATTTCTCAAAATTCTCAATGTTTTTCTTCCCTTTAAATCATTGATTTTACCTCGTTTCTTTCTCATCTTAGCTCTAAATTTTGAGTATCAGTTTCCTATGATGTGGGGAATATTTTGGTACCTTTGTTTTTGGAGTTCAAGGTTTGTGGGCGTGTAAGCCCATTTTTTCTTGGATTTCTATAGTGATTATTAAGCATATGCAGGGTTGGCAGGACCATCTGTGATCTATTGATTGTGATTACATATGTCATCATCATGAAACATGGATTTTTATGCTTTGGTTTCTACTATTTATGTCTGAAGGTTGGTATCATTAGTTTCAAAATATTTCATGGCCTTGAGGGCCCATTTTTGGATAGTAGTGACTAGCACTACTATGAGATTTTGATGATTAAAGTTGATCACGTATATTCTAATATTACTAGCTAATACTAACATGAAATTGGCTTATAAAATGAATTCTTATTTAAAAGGGCTATTCCATTTTTCTTAAATTTTTTTAGACCTAATTCTCGATTGGGCACCTGGTACTACTATTTTTCTAACTTTTTTTAGTTCAGGACCTAAAATCTGGTGCCAGGTACTATGACCTTGCTAGCACTTATAACTTCTGCCTGATGTCGGATGCTGAGTATTAACCGTTACCTGATTTTATTCTCAGACATAGTATGGAAAACATATTGAGTTTTTGACTGGTTAGACCTGGTGACGTCCGGGCATATGCATTAAGACCCTAGATATGACAGTTTTGAGATCATGATTATGAGATTATAGGTTAGTATGTGGGGACTCATTCTATGGGCCCTGTCAATACACACTATAACCAGCGGAGTGCTTGCTTATCAATGACTTCCATGGGTTTCGCCTTCACGATCCATATAGCCAAAAGGTAGTGCATACAATATTCAGACACTTAGTACAATTGCATCATGTATGTGTTAATTTTTGGACTTATTTTTTTTAGATGTATCTTTCGGTAGTATGGGATGCAAGAGGGTGAGATTGACTTGATTGTACCTTCTGGTAGTATGGGATGCCATCGGGTCATATCTTTTTATTGTTCCTTTATTTGTATTGTTAATTGTTATTTCCTATCCTCTTACATATGACTTCCCTTGGATAGTTATTTTGATTGACCTTGCCTTGTGAACTTTATTTATGTGTGGGCTTCTATGTTTTATCTTTATTCCTTTGTCTTTTATTGAGGTTATCCGTATACTGCACTTATTTATTGTCTTTCCAAGATTATTTGTTGCAAGGACTCAGTTAAGTTGCCATTTCTTAACTGAGTTCTTCTATTTTTTGTAGTTAGCTAGCTTATTTAATTGTTCCCCTATTTCTTTCATTTTATTTGTAGCTAGCATTACTTGTCTATACTATACTCTTTGACTTTAGTTGCTTGTTTCCTTGTTTATCTGCTATTTACATCTTTTATTTTCTATATGAGTCATGTTATTATGATTTTTTCTCTATTTTCATATTTATGTATTATAGAGTTCAAATGTTTGACTTTTATTAATTTTTAATGATCGAGCCTCGTATTAAAAATCTAACTGTGTCATCAGCTCCGGCATATTGAGTTTGGATTAGGTGAGGTGTTCGTACGCTCCTCGAGTTAGTTGGGGTCATTTGGGAACTTGGTTGGAATTATGGAAATTTAGACCGAGTGTTTACTTTATTCAATATTTCATTGAAATAATCTCAGATCGAAATTTCATCTACGATGTTGAGTTCAGAATGTCATTTCTATGCAATTTTCATATTTGGTTTGTGTTCATTAGATTTTGAACACATCTTGAAACCCTTTTCATTAATTGTTTATTATTGTTTTAATGTTTCAACTGTTGCTAGTTCAAAATTCCTTTCACCTTCGCGATCGTAAATCCTTTTCATGCGATCACGATGAAGTATTTTATTAGCCTTTGCATTCGCGGTTGACTTTCACACGATCGTATGCCCATGCCTTATCTTTCTTTGCTTTTGCATCATGCATTTCATGCTATTGCGATATGTTCGAGTCCCATCCTTCATGATCGTGACATGGAATTATGCAATCATGAAGAGAAAGATTCCATTAGGTATAAATACTTGGAAATCTCGAATGTTCATCAATTCTTTCAACCTTTGCACTCTAAAACTCAAAAAACTCTATTAAAATTTCTTGGGTCTATGCATGTGATATTGGGTGATGTTGGAAATGATAGTTTTTTGATTATTCATCAATTATTAGCAAGTTTCACTCAAATTTCACCAAAATTCTCAAAGATTGATCATCACTTTAAATCATTGATTTTATCTTGTTTCTTTCTCATTTTAGTTCCAAATTTTGAGTTTGGGTTTCCTATGATGTAGCAAACATTTTAATACCTTTTGTTTAGAGTTTCAGATTTGCAGGTTTGTATTAACTCAAATTTTTGACCCCAGATAGAATCTTATATTTATGGGTATCATTGGATTCACTTTAACATGTAGATTACTATTTTTCTTGTTTCGTGGTCATTTGTGTTTGTTAGTTAATTTTTAGAGCTATTGGAGTTTTCTGGGATACGTTCTTCCGATATATACAAGCTCTCTTTTAATGACAGGTAGGATATGGCTTACTGATCTTAGATGAGGCTTATATTTGAAATAATTATACCAATTAGCTTCCTTAGGTTGGGAATTTAGATAATTGGTACCCTTGAAATATTTGCTTCTTTAGTTCGATTCTTTTTTGTTATTTTGATAAGGCATTATTATTGTCGATCCCCCTGTGACCTTGAGTCATACTTATTGACTCTGCTATATTGATGGTGGGATTATTTGGAAATATTCATGAGTCCCAGATATTGATGACTAGTTGTTATATGCTGTAGTAATTACCGCTGATTGGACCATTTGTTATCTATTGATTGTGATTGTCCGTGTCATCATAAAAAAAAATAGATTCTTATGGATTGGTTTATACTGTTTATGGTTGAGGGCTAATATCGTCTATTTTGAAACCTTATATGGCATTGAGAAATTATTTTTACATATTGATGACTTACCCTACTAATGATGTCCGAGCACATTCGTTGAGATAGTTATGAGATCTTGATTATGAGATTATGATATAGTATATAGGGACTCGCTCCATGGGCCTTGCCGATTTGGGCTGTAGCCAGTTGAGGATTGTCTGACAATGAATTCCATGGGTCTCGCCTTCACGAACAATAGAGCCGGAAGGGGGTGCATATAGCATTAAGACACTTGGTATCATTATATCATGTCCGTGTTAAGTTTCACACTTATTTTCTTGAATGTACCTTATGGTAGTATGGGATGCCAAAGAGTAGCTTGACTTGTTTGTACCTTCTGGTAGTATGGGATTCCAATGAGTTACATTTGCTTATTTGTTCCTTTATTTGTACTGATTAATTGTTATTTTTTATCCTCTTGCTCATGACTTTATTTGGATAGTTATTTTAGACTGACCTACTTAATGAACTTTGTTTATATGCGGGTTTCTATGGTTTATGCCTTCTTCCTTTGTCTTTTATTGAGGTTACCAGTACACAACCCTTATTTATTTTTCTTACTTTTATTGGTTGCAAGGACTTAGGTACGTCTTCATTTTTTATATTGGGTTCTTCTATTATTTGTTTTTAGCTAGCTTATTTAATTATTTCCTTGTTTTTTCTATTTTATCATTATCTAGCATTACTTCTCTATTCCTATACTTATTGACTTTGTGACTTATTTTCTTTTTTATCTGCTAATGTTTTTATTTTCTATATGGGATTAGTCGACCGATAATGCATACTAGGTAACTGGTTTCTTCAATGGTTTGGTGCTAATACTATACTCTGCATCTTCCTGTTACAGATCCGAGTACAAGTAATTGATGTGATTCTTGATTTTCGTACTCCTATCCAGATTCTAAGGTAAAGGGTGATCTTCGGTGTTCAAGATCTCACTTTACCTTTTCCTTTAAAATGTTATGGCTTATGTTGTATACCAAAAGCAGATGATGTGCTTATACAAAAATTTGTATTTACTCCTTAGTGGATCACGTACTAAAATACTAGGTTTTGGGAATTTTCTTTCATTGTATTAGGCATCCACATGTTCTTTTTTAATTGTATATTTATCTTGCACTTTTACTTATTAGTTCTACTTTAAGTTCTTGTTGGGTGGTTTACTACTATGGCTTATTGGTGCCCATATGACTTGAGAAATTGGGTAGTGAAAAATTGGTATAAGATCTCTTGGTTTATTAGTATCTTTGTTACATTAGATAGTGTCGAGTCTTGTGGATCAGGTACAATGACGTCTATATCCTATATTTAGGAGGCTATAGTGACATCTTTAGGAAATAATTCTCTTTTAACTTTCATATCAAACATTTTATCCTAGTTGGGCTCTTGAATTCTCTATTGTTCTTATTCACTCTTCTCTAGATGACACGTTCAAGATCATTAGCAGCAACAGGAGATGGAGATCCTGCTGCACCTCCAGCCAGAGCTTCAGTTGAGAGTCAATCCATAGGTCGATCCTAAGGTTGAGGATGTTCCCTTTCTACAACTCCATGAGAGATGCTATACCTGTTAGAGCTTCAGAGATGGAGCCCAAGCCTATGCTGGTTTAGAAGCCACCTAGGGTCCAGAGCCTTACTTATATTTTTCCTGAGTCAGCACTAGCAGCTTTTATTGCTATGATACTTCTTGAGGGGTTTTGAGGTCAGTGAGTGGTGTATAATAGGCAGGGATGTCACCTATTATATGGAGTACTTCTCAGGCTAGGTGTAAGGTCTTCAATAGGGTTCCATGTCCATTTTTTAGTAGAAGGGTAGACTTCATGAGTTGGTTGCTTCTATGATTTTACCTTCAGACCATAAGATGGTTCAAAGGTTTATTGATGTTTTGATACTGTCACTTCGTTTAGCAATAAAGCCTTTGGCAGAAGCTGACCATTCTTTTACTCAGGTCGCTGACCATATGAGGTTTAGGAAGAGTTTATGTCAAGAGGCATATGGAAGCAGTATTTAGAGGCCCCAACATAAGGATGATTCAGGTCATGTTATATTAAGGGTAGAGGTCAGCCCGTTGGGCCAATTCAAAAGTCTTATAGATTTAGATGGGGTTCAACATGATCTTAGTAAGCAGAGTTTTGTACAGACTTTGAGTGATACTTCTTTGAGGGTAGCATAAATAATGGTCATACAGGTTCATCTAGATCATATCATTGGGCTAACTAGTATGGGCTATGTTATGTGTATGGATTTATGGTCATGTTGTTGTAGATTAAACCCCTTGAGGGACAGTACAACCATCCATTTATCTAGTTCAGAGTTTTTTTGAGATAGTATCGCCACTAACCATAAGTTATGATTAGCATTGTAGGACATGCGGTCAGGGTGCATGTTAATCTAGTAGTGGTAGTTCTAGTTGGCCTGTGTTTTCCCAGTAAGACTTAGTCCCTGCAATTTCAGGTTTGATTTTTTGGTTTGTTGTTGGAAACCTATGCATTTATTTAAATTTTATATTTGTTTCTCCTCTATATATGGTTATTTGTCTCTCACTTTATTGAGTTTATACTTCATGTGGCCTTGTTTGACTTCAATGCTTATTGCTCAATTCTATTTAATTAATTTACCTTGTGATAAAATTATCTTTTCATCTACTATTATTTGTTGCTACCCTAGTAGTTTCTCTTAGTCTGGGTTGTAATGTTAGATCTTATTTGGTAGCAATTTAGGAGCTTGACTTTTGGAATGGATATTCTTGATAGTTGGGTTTGTTATAGTGGTCTTAGAAATAGTCGAGTTACCCTCTCTTCATGCATTCCTAGACTGTTGTGCTAGACTCATTCCTGGATTATGTTTGTTGTGTTTCGATAGCATGGTAGGGTATTTTGCACCATTTGGAACTTTTTCTAGCCTTCGGACTAGGATATTAGTTCTTAGAAATTATTGGGCTTAGTTAGATCTTCTTGCGATATTAGCTTCGATGTTTGGTTTCTTGTTTGGTTTTTATTATCGATGAGTTGTTGGGTTGTCCTGACCGACTTACCTGACCTTTCACCTAAGCAAGATTTTGATTACGAGTAATTGAATAGACTCAGATAACCGACATATTCGTCCCTCCTAATCGTTTGACTTTTATTGAGTTGAAAGGATTCAAGGTTTACTTTGGAGTTTGGTAAGTTAATGTAGAGACTTGTGGTAATTCTGTTCTTTTGTGCTTCTCCATAGATGATTCTTTAGTAGTGTATCAAGGTTTTAATCCTAGTGCTAGCTTTTCCATAATTTTGATCTACTATTAGAGTTGGGTTATTCATCGTATTGTTATCTAAGATATGATTGACAATTTGGGTTAGTATCGTTGGTTTTTTCTTAAGTGTAGGTTGTATATTAATGGAGGCATTTTAATCAATTTTTAGTGCATCAGAGTAACAAAGTGGAAGTATGGCTAGTATTGAGAGGTTTGAGAAGTTTGTGGTTTTACTTGGACTCATTTATCCATAAAAGGTTCATGAATTGACAAACATGATATTGTGGTTTTGATAACTTATTGGGTTGTTTTCTTTAGTTGCAAGGTCACTTGTTTGCATGCTTTGGATGTGTGATTATACTTAAGTGATTGGTTAGACACAAGGCAAATGGGTTATGGTTCTTGGTTTTATTGGTTCTTTGATTCAGGTATTGACTCTCTTGGTCGGGAAGGTATTTCTTTGATATGTTATGGTGCCTTCATTTGTTTTGTTTTTAGGTTGCAAAGAGAGAAATATGTATATATCAAAAAAAATCATCATTCAATTTAGCCTATAGTTCATTTATGGTATGAGAGATAGTGATTTAAGGTAGCAAATATGTGTTAGTATCGATATTTCTTTCAGTTTTAGATTACTCTTGCTTTGTGATATTCCATATTTTATATTTGGATTGGTTCATTCATTGAGTTTGGGTATGAGGAGGATAGAACTTGGTTTTAGTTACGACACTGATATTGGTCTAACCTATTCAGAGTCTATCCCATAAGTCAATTTCTCGGCAATGTTGGATTTACCCTTCCCACTGCGGATGGACTTGTGTGTTAGAGACTGGTATAGATGTAGAATTAAGTGGGGATTTTATTACCTTAGCCTATCCCTATTAGAATTCTGTCCATGAATCCATTATTTGGTTACATTGGATGTACCCTTACTACTAAGGGTGGATTTGTGTATTAGGGAATGAGATGAGTGATGATGGAATCCCTTTGCGGGCCTATTTTATAACTAGTAGGAACTTCCCATGAGTTGTAAGTTGACTCAACTAGGGAGGCCTACACTTGAGAAATGACGTGAGACAACTATCTTACCTATTCCATCCATAAGAGGGCTTCGATTGATGTGTTCTAAGGTCTATAATAAATCTTCCCAACAAGGTCGGGTCGTTTCAGTCTTTGTAGTAGTTTGTCCTTACTTTTTTTAGGATGTGTGTTTTTTGGCTTGTCATTGGTTAATTGATGGGTCTTTAGTTTTGGTTTCAATTGGCTAATTGAGTTAGTTTGTTCGCTCTAACCTTTTTAGTTTCCTTTATGTTGGGTGAGTGATTCAGGTTATCCTAGTGAGTTGGGTTGGTTTCATGTAATGTTGCTTGTTATTGTGTCAGGCCATAGGTACTTAGTTCATTTATCCTCTCCCAAGTTATACTACAAGTCAAGGATGGGTTTTTGATAGATTGGTGGTCAAATTATAATACTTTCAAATCTTGGTTAAGGTTGTAGCTAGCACTGGGATATTTGGATTTCATTATTCAAGGAAGGTTACTATAAGTATTTTTGGGTCTTCTACTGGATGGTTTGATCATTTTGAGTCTGGGCTACAGATAGTGAGATGGTTAAGTGATTTATGAATTTGGCCTTAACTGATGTGATATTTGGTTTTATTTCTAGATTTTGATACTTCTTGGTTATTCGTGCTCGTTTCATTTTTAGTTGGCACCATGGTGTTGTTGCACAGTTGAGAGTGAGGTATTCCGGGATGAAATTATTTAGTTTTATGGTGGTTTTAGCAATTGTGAGAAATCCTGTGATCCTTGCGGTGTGGTCATAGTGATAATTTAGTGATATGTGGTTTCTTACAGTAAAAGTCGTGTGGAAGTATTCCCTTGCCTTGTGAGTTTTCAGAGTGGCCGAGTGGGAGTTGTGTGGTCTTTATTATCCTATTTTGGAGTTCGATGCCTTTCTTTCCCCTTTTCTTTTAACTTTCGGGGATAAAAGTATTATTAGTAGTGGATGATGTAATCATCTTTCCTATCATTTTTTGTGTTTTCCTCACTTTCTTGTATCTTAGAACTTTTTTGTAGTGGCACTAAGTCATTTATAACTTTTTGGGATCGGTGGTTTGGTTCCTAACTCGTTCGTTTAGTTGTTATGTCAGTTTCCCATTTTAAAGCCTGAACTTTTGTTATCGTTTACTCCAGTCAACATTTCTTGAAAATGAATTTGTAATCGAACTTGAAAGTTCCATTAGCTCCAGAATGTGGATTTTGGTATGGATGGATGTAATGAACCATCTGGTTATTTTCTTTATTTTTTTTTGCCTTCTCTGTGTTTAGAGCTGTTTGATAGTTTCCCGAAGAAATTTATGAATTTCTTGGCTGATAGTTTAATTCCATGGCAGCTCAGTTTCCCGTTATCTCAGTTTTCGTATTTTGAAGGCTTAACCTTAACTAGTGGAACTTGAGAGTGAATTCTTAGTAAACACGCTTAGAATCAGATTCTGACAGTTTCACTAGCTTCAGAATTCTAGTTGTACCTTTAGTTTAGGTCCGGGGTTTTCATTTTGAGCTTGAGATGAATTGTGGAATTTTTGTTTATTAAGAGTTAAGAATTGGGATGGAGTTAGTGTGTGGTGATCAGAGTCTCGTAATGGGATTTTGACATTTTTATCAGCTCAAAAATGGTGACTTTCAGCTGGTAGGTATGTTTGTACGCTTCCCGAGGTGTCCAATGCAGCTTGGGGTTCCTTGGTGGCTTAGTGAGATTTTGGATGGTTTTGGTTCTTGTTGGTTCTAGATATCTTTTCCTTCAATCAACCTTAGTTGGTTGTTTCGATGATTTCATTAAATCTAGAATGTCGTTTTCATGCTAATAGCATATTCGGTTTGCTGAAATTGGGCTTAGAATGCTCATTCAAGGCCCCCTCGGAGTATTTTTTTTAGCTGTTGGGAGTTGTAGGAACAGACCACCTCGACACAGACCTACTGGATCTTAAGTCGTATTAATGGTCATTGCCAATATGGCTATATCCGACAGGGAGGTTTCCTGAGGATGACTTCCACGGGTCTCGCCTTCACGAGCCACAGAACCAGAAGAGGGTGCATGCAGTATTAAGATATTTGGTACCATTACATCAGGTCCATGTTACTTTTTGCACTAGTTTTCTAGGATATATCTTCTAGTAGTATAGGATATCAGCGGGTGAGCTTGACTTGTTTGTACCTTCTAGTAGTGGGTTATATTTTCTGATTTTTTCCTTTATTTGTAGTGATTAATTGTTATTTCCTATTCTTTTACTCATTACTTCCTTTGGATAGTTATTTTGAACCGACCTTGCTAATGAACTCTGTTTATGTGTGGGTTTCTATGGTTAAGACTTCTTTCTTTGTCTTTATTGAGGTTACCGGTACACCGCCCTTATTTGTTCTCTTAACTTGATTATTTGTTGCATAGACTCAAGTATATATTCGTTTCTTTATTGGGTTCTTCTATTATTTGTTATTATCTAGATTATTTAATTATTTCTTTCGTTTTATCTATAGATAGAATTACTTGTCTATACCTATACTCTTTGACTTCGGTGAGTATTACCTTCTCTATCTGCTATTTAATGCTTTTATTTCCTATATGGAACCATTCGGCCGATAATCCTACTGGGTACCCAATTGGTTTGGCAGTTTGATACTCATACTACATTTTGTATCTTTCTGGTGCAGATCTGAGTACAAGTAAGTGACTAATTCCTGAGGTTCGTGCTGTTATCCAGATTCTAAAGTAGAGAGTTATCTTTGGTGTTCAATATCTGACTTCACCTTTTCCTTTAGACTGTTATATTGCTTATTTTATATTCTAAAAGCAAATGATGTACATATATCAGACTTTGTATTTACTCCTTAGTGGCATATGTATTAGAATACTAGGTTTTAGAGATTTGCTTTTATTGTATTAGACATCCGTGTGTTCTTTCCTTAATTGTATATATACCTTTCACTTTTACTTGTTAATTTATCTTTAAGTTCTTATTGGGTGGTGCACCTACGGTGGGTTATAGGTTCCCTCATGACTGCAGAAATCGGGTCATGACTTAAAGAGGTGACTTTTAATGAGGTTCGTCTGATGAAGTAGCCTAGTGATATGAAAGTGGTATCTATGATTGATATTATTGATGAGAATGGTGTTGCTCCAGTTAAGGAGAATTTTATTCTAGAAGCACTAGCTATTGTGATCATAAACGTTGATGATAATTATATTGAGGAATATAAGGAGATAGAGTAGGCATTGTATGGTATGGGGTCATATACTTAAGAACCAAAAAGCTAGATCTTGATTTGAAGAACAAAATGACCCCTATGGTGAAGCCATCTATTGAAACATCTCCAGTCTTGGAGCATATGGCTCTACCATCACACTTGAGATATGTTTTTGGGATCCCACAATACCTTGTATGTTATCATTTCAAAATATTTGATAAATCTTCTTGTAAAAGTTCAAGTGGGACATAGCTTGGACTATATAAGACATTATTAGCATTCCACTCAATATTTGAGCTCATAAAATCCAATTGGAATTAGAAATCATATCTTGTATTAAGCACCAATGCATACTGAATCGACCTATGAAAAAGGTGGTGAAGAAGGAGATCATAAAATAGATCGATGCAAGCATGGTTTACCCCATCAATGACAGTAAAAGGGTGAGCCCTATCCAATGTGTGCCAAAGAAGGGTGGGATCACTAATGGCCAAATAAGAAAATGATCTTTTTTCTATGAGATCAGTCACCAGTTGGAGAGTTTGCATAGACTACAGTAATTTGAATGTAGAGACATAGAAAGACCATTTTCCTTTATCATAGATGGATTGGATGCTAAATATATTGGGAGCCAGAGGGTGGTACTATTTTCTAGATGGATACTCTAGATATAATTAGATCTCCATCCTACATGAGGATCAAGATAAGACTATCTTCACTTGTTCTTATGATACTTTTGCATTCAAAAGGATGCCTTTTGGACTCTATAATACGCTAGAGACCTTTAAGCATTGCATGATGTACATATTTAGTAATATGGTTGAGGAAACTATAGAAGTGTTCATGGATGATTTTTCTGTAATGGGAGACTCGTTTGATGATTTCTTAGCCCAATTGTCCAAAGTTCTTAACGATGCGAAAAAATAACATGGCATTAAACTAGGAAAAGTGCTATTTCATAGTTAGAGATTGTATAGTGCTTTGTCATAAGATTTCAGCAAATGACATTAAGATTGACTAGGAAAAAGTGGAAATTATTGTATGACTTCCACCTCCCATTTCTGTGAAGGGCACTAGAAGTTTTTAAGGTCATGTTGATTTTTACAAGCGGTTCATCAAAGACCTAAAAAATTACACAACCTATGTGCAAGTTGCTTGAGAAAGAGGTGAAGTTTCATGAAGAGACATAATTGAAGGCTTTAGAGTGTCTGAAGGAGAAATTGGTAATAGACCCCATTATTGTTGCTCCAGACTGGTCTATATGCCTTTTAAGGTGATGTATGATGCTAGTGGCATGGATCTAAGAGTAGCCTAGACCAAATGAAAGAATTTTAATCCCATATACTATGCCTAAAATGTGCTCAACCCCTCCCAAAAGAATTATACAATCATGAAGCAAGAAATTTTAGTTGTAATTTTCCTTTCATGAAGTTTAGATCATTTTGTTTAGTAATATGGTAATTGAAGAAGGATGTGACCGAGACTCATCCGTTGATCCTTCTTCTACTAAAATTTGACTTTGAGATGATTGACCAAAAAGGGGTGGACAATCAAGTGACAGATTACTAAACGTATAAAATATGAAGATGATCTTGAGATAGATAACATTTTCCCAAACAATCGGTTTTTGGTAGCATCACATGACTTGATCCCATGGTTTACAGATTTTGCTAACTTTTTTGTTAGTGATATAATGCATGATGGTCTGAAATTCCACCAAAAAAATTAAAGTTGTTGCATGATGTGAGGAGGTACTTATGGAATGATTCGTATCTCTTTAGGGTTTGTACAGAAAATGTGATTCGAAGATGTATTCCTGAAGCAAAGATGATGAGCATTCTGAAGGCTTGCCATTTGTCACGACCCGAGTCTAGACTTTGGATGGGACACAATGATAAGAGCATTGAGTGACCCTCAACAAACCCTATGTACCTGGTATGGCTACTAACTATGTAGTACATAAGCAAAAATATATTATGAATTAGAATGGATCGACTAGAAATAACAATAGAGTCTGAAGTGATCAATAATAATAATGAATCCAAGAAAAATAAATATGGAACACATGTCTGAAAGACTTTATAGACTAAAACATAGTTCGCTAGAATAGGTCTCTAGCTTTCAAAGAAATACTAATAGTAAAACATATGAAAGGATTGAAATATGAAACTACAAGCTGAACACCACTGCCCTCGGACCATAAGGACTTACAACTTGAAATCTACATTATGGAGACCAAACTATACACGAACCTGGGATGGATGGATTGAATCTATAAGGTGAGTGTAGGCATACAGTATGAACCAACACTTATGGAATGTATTGATTATGGAGGCATAAAATATAATAAATTTAAACATATGAGCGATAATACAAAAACTGAATCTGGGAACAAGAGTACTAAAATAAGAACTGAAAAGACATGTAACATGGAGCTAAACTGTATGTTGAGAACTGATAAATCAGATATTTCATTAAATCATGTAACCGACGTGCAACAACTCGCATTTAGCTAA
>JBDJHY010064386.1:0-13863 GCA_039654485.1 Withania somnifera
CCTTCTTGAGAGTCTCAAGAAGGGAAAATGGTTTTTTTTTATGAAAAATAACAAAAATAACCTTCAGGGTCATTACATCAACCACAACTAAAAGTTATATTCCTCCTCGAACATAAAATGATTAAAAAAACCTGAAGCATCGAAAAGATGTAGATATCTGGCATGCATATCAAACTCAATCTCCCATGTAGCCTCTAAAATTGGGCGATGCTTCCAACGAAACTTTACTGAAGAAATTTTCTTAGTCCTCAACTTCCTAACTTATTTGTTTAGGATAGCCACATGCTCCTCCTCAAAAGTAAAGTTGGGATCCAAAGTCACAGAATCAGAGTGAATCACATGAGAATCATCAGGAATGTACTTTCAAAGCATCAAAATGTGAAAAGTAGGATATGCAACTGACAAACTAGGTGAAAAATCTAACTCATAATCCACCTCCTTAACACATTTCAGAATCTCAAATGTGCCAATGAACCTAGGACTATGCTTTACCTTCTTTCCACACCTCATTACACCTTTCATGGGTGACACCTTTAGCATAACATGATCATTCTCCATGAAATCTAGGGCACAAACCCGTCTATCTGCATCATTTTCTTTCTACTATAGGTTGTCAGCCACCAACTCTAATAACTCATACCTTCTTTATAGCATCACGAAGTTTATCTGTATCAATGGCTCTCACCTCAAATGCATCAAAAAAACCAATGGGAAATCTATGTCTCCTGCCATATAATGCCTCAAAAGAATCCATCAGGATGCTGAAGTGATAACTATTATTATAAGAAAGCTCGAATAGTGGTAAATGCTTATCCAAAAGATCTCCAAAATTAATAACGTAGGCCATAACATATCCTCAATACCTAAATTGTCCGCTCAGATTGGCCAGCAGTCTGAGGATGAAAATTTATACTCATATCTAACTAAGTACCTAAACCATGTGGTAATGCTCCCAAAAGTGTGAAGCGAACTATGAAATACAATTGGATATAATATAAACATGCATACCATGCAATCGAACAATCTGAATGAGGTAAATCTATGTTAGTTTCTTAGTTAATCTGGTGAATGACTCATCCTTAGTGGGAGAATTTAGTAATGGGGATAAAGTCAATAAGGCCTTCAGCCTTTGTAAACTCTCTTGCACTTATCCGACCACTGAAATATAATTTTCTTTTGTGTCAACCAAGTCAAAGGAGTTGCGATAGAAGAAAACCCCTGAACGAATATGTGATAATAACCAACCAAGCCAACAAAACTATGAATCTCTATAGGGGAAGTAGGCCTAGTCCAACCATGAACTGCCTCAATATTAGGCAGATCAACCATAATTCCTTCCTTGTATACTACGTAGACTAACAAAGTCACTGAGCTAAGACAAAACTTGTACTTATAAAAGTAGGCATACAACCGCTCCTTTCTCCGCAGTTGGAGTACAATTCTTAAGTGTTGAACACGGTATACCTCACTTCTCGAGTAAACCAAGATATCATCAATAAAAACAATAACAAAATAATCCATATAAAGCTAAAATACCATGTTCATCACCTTAATGAATGTTTCAGGTAGTTATTCAACCCAAAAAAGCAAACATAAAAAACTCATAATGCCTAAAACGGGGTCCTGAATGCTGTCTTGCAGACAACAAAACCTTAATCCTCAACTGATGGTAACCTAATATCAAGTCAATCTTATAAATTACCAAGGCACACTGTAATTGGAAAATAAATTATTGATCCTAGAAGGGGATACTTATTCTTAATGGAACTTGTTTTTGCTTTTTACAGTTAATGCGCATCCTCATCGACCCATCCTTCTTCTTCACAAATAGAACAGGAGCACCCCACATGATACACATAGAGAAATTAATCCCTTATTAAGAAAATACTAAAGTCGATCATTCGATTCCTTTAACTTAGCAGGGTCCATACGGTGTTGAGGAATAGAAATGGTCTTAGTTCCCCATTCCAAATCAATAGCAAAATCATTGTTTCGATTAGGGGGAACACTTGTGAATTTGTAGGAAATACATCGAGGAACTCCCAAAAAACCGATATATATTCTAATTGAGGAGTATTAGTATGGTATCTCATATGATGTCCAAATCAAAGAGACAACCTATATCAATCAATCTCTGTGAACGAAGAAGGAAATTACTCTAATAGGATAAGACGCACTAGAACCCTTCCACTTAATCATTGGAACACCCGCTATATATAAGGTAGAAGTCTTGGAATAATATTCCAAGATGGAATGATGCGCTAAAAGCCAATCAATACCCAGAATGAAATAAAATCTACCATGTCAATAATGATAAAATCTACCCAAGTGTCATATAGCCCCCACTATAGAAAAAACAAAGGATCGGTACACCCAACACACTAATAAAGAATCTCCTTCGAGTATAAAAATGTATAACAGAATTGGTAGAGGATCACTCTTCATATCAAATCCCATAGAAAAATAGTATGCACATAGGAATATGTAGATCCAAGATCAAATAATACTGAAGCAAGTCTAAGGCACACCAAAACAATACCTATGATGACTACACCTAAGGCTTTGACCTTAGGTCTACATAAGAAAGCATAGAAATGTCCTTTACCGCTACCAGATATGGAACCACCTCAAACACCTCTCCATTGAACTATATCTCCACTATCATCCCCATCAGAAGTCCGGCAACCCCGACATGTATGCACCCTACCTCAACCTCTAGTTAAAGGTGCTAGTGTTATAGTTCAGTATTGTTAAATGGGATAGGTTACACGAACAAATTGAGTATGATGTCTCATCAAGTGACTTAAATTTCCATAAATAAAATAAAATATCAAGGATGTAATCTGCTAAGTCTCAAAATGGCCACCATGACCCAAACTAGAGAACCCACGACTGCAAAATACACTCTTTGAAGATGCATAGCTGCCTGAAATAAAGTACAGTAGGGCATTTAATGACCTCTCCTCTGCTTGAAAGAACCTATACTCCTGTATGATGTACAAGAAAACTGTCTGGTTATTTGGGACCTATTATTCCTTGTTTCCATAAACGCATCCCTCTTTATCAACTCTGTATCCGTGGCTGCACTAACAAACTCTGCAAAAGATGCCCCGTGGCAGGCTGATTTCACCACCACCTACGAATTGTATAAGAAAACCCATGAACAAAACGATGAATCTTCTTTGCTGGAAAAGTGAGAAGTTAACTGACATAGTTAGATAAGACATAGAATTGAGTCTCATACTGAGCTACTGTCAAGTCACCCTGAGTAAAACTATCAAATCAGAATATTTACTCATCTAATGCTCCAAGGAACTTATCTGTCATAAAATGCTTATTCAAAGTCGTCCTAAGTAACTGGAGAAGACCCAAACAATCTATCCTCTATATAAGATTGTCTCCATTATCCCCGATCAGGGGCAACACTGGTGGGATTTCTAAGAAAGACATCATGGAACTTGCAAACAACTAGTACAAAATCTAAGGGAGAAGTATCGGCACTAGTATCTCGGATGAAGGAAAAATAAGAGAGACAACCTCTATCAATCAGCCTCTAGGCATGAAAGAAGAAAATCATGCTATTAGGATAAGACCCACTAGAACCCTTCCACTCAATATTTGGAACGCCCGGTATATCTAAGGTAACAGTCTTGGCATAATATTCCAAGAAGGAATGAGGATATGAAATCCAATCTACACCCAAAATGAAATCAAAATTCACCATGTAAAGACTGATCAAAGCAAGTGTCATAGTCCACCGTTGAAACAACACAGGATCAGCACACCCAATCCATCATGAAAAATCTCCTAGGGGTGTAGAAACATGCAATATACTAGTAAAGGATCACTCATTATATCAAATATAGTAGAAAAATATGTAGACACACAGAAACATATAGATGTAGGATCAAAATAATACTGAAGCAAGAGGATGGTACACTGGAATAATACCTATGATGACTGCATTTGAGGCTTCCACCTCAAGTATACATAGGTAAGCCTAGCAATGTCCTTTACCGACTAATAGATAAAACAGTACCTCAACCACCTTTCCATGGTAATAAAGGACCATTGTCATCCCTACCAGAAGTCTGGCCACCCCTACCTATCTACGCCAACCTCGACCTATAGTTGCTGGTGCTGGTTCTAAGATGGATGCTGTGAAATAGGCTGGGGTCCACAACCAGAATAAGGACAATGTCTCATTAAATGACTCGGATCTTCACAAATCAAACAAAACCTCAGGGATGTCATATGCTAAGATGAACCATCAGGCCCAGAATGGACACCTCAACTCGACTCTTTTCTATTGAGAACCTTGAGAAGGCTAACCCAAACAAGAGAATCCATGATCGATAGATCCATTCTCTGAAGTTGTATAACTTCCTAAAATACAGTATGACAGGGTGTGTAATGAACCCTCCTCTATCTAAAAGAACCTCTACTCTGGATGATACACTATAAAACTATTCGGATGTACGGGACTTATTGTTCCTTTTGTCTCACACTCCTCTCTCTCTATCGACTCTGCATCCTCTACTGTGCCAACTATCTCTCCAAAAGATTCCCCTGATAGGACATCTAGCACTTCCATATGAACTACATAAGACAACCCATGAACAAACCAACAAATCTTCTCTGCTGGACAAGAAGTAAGATAAGGCATAAAACCGAGTCTTATACTCTGATACTGGCATGTCACTCTGAGTAAAACTCTCAAATTAGAATATTTGTTCCTCTCTAATTCCCCAACAAACTTTTCATAAAATGCCTGTGCAAAATAATCCTAAGTAGAGGAGACCTAGAAGGTATGTCCTCTACATAAGTCCGCGACAATTATTGGGCAGGCCCATGCAACTAAAAGGATATGTGAAGAATCCCGTGTGAGTCTTTAAACCTTAGACTCTCCAAATACTCTCTACAAGTAGCTAAAAACTTGAAGGCCTCTTTCGCTCTGCCACTCAAGGGATCCATCTTCCTAAACCTCTCATAGGGATGCTGCTCGTCGTCGGTCATAGATTCCCCAAGAACATTCGGGGCCCCAAAAATCTGGTGACAGAACCCCCTCATCAATGGCTTCCCCACCTAGTCATGCATAATAGGAATCTGTTGCTGCTAATCTAGGTTTGTGCCCCTATACCATCCTGAGAACCTGGGGGCTTGCCGGCTGCACCTCCACCCTGAGATAAAGCCTCCAACACATACAATACTTGATGTAAGGTCTTCTAAAGAAATTGTGTGGCAATAGTATCTAGGGATTCCTATCCACTGGCATCCTGAATCTCAATCTTAGAGGATGCTGCCTTGGTCTGGCCCTCACAAGAACGCCATCTCAGATCTAACTTTATCGGGTCCTCTAGCGTATCCTCGACCTCTAGTCAGTGTATCATCAGTAAGGATAATTTTCTCTCTCACTAAAGACCTCTTCCTAGCTATTTATCCACAGAATAATCCATGTCCTAATACTTAAATGTAAAAAATGCAAGATAAGAGTGAGGGAATGAAGAGACCGATTCTTTAAAGTTCTATAGACTTTCGAAGATAAGTAACAGATGTCTTTGCACCAATCTTCAAGACTCTACTAAACCTTGGATTGTACATACATTAGCCGTACAAACCTAGTGCTCTGATACCAACTTCTTAAAATCCAAAATCTAGTCATTATGGCACCATCCCTGACCATCTGACAAGTAAGTCTCACAATGTACATAAAAAGTAAAATGTTGAAATAATGAATCAGCAAGAAGAAAAGAAGGTATAAAATAAAATTCAACTAATAAACCTTCCAAAATTTGGAGTCACAGTGTATTGGTCGGTAAGTATATAAATACAAGTCTGATGTAATAATAACCTTAATATCTTCAAATCTCAATAAAATAGAAGTAAATACATAAGATAGGGGAAGTCCATGGTGCATGATGGACTACAAGAAACTACCTCTAGAACTCCTGAAAGTCGGCCTTGGATTATTATCTAAAAGAGAAAAACCAAGTTGCTTTGAGCAAGAAGGGTACATCCGATGCTACCGAGAAATGGACTTGTGGAATAGATTCTAAAATGAATAGACCAACATCAACACCATAACTCATAACCAATCCATAACCATCTAATAACCAACACATAATCATCTCATAATCGATATATAATTAGCTCATAATCTATACATAAAGATCAATTATAACAAATTTGTACCATCCTTTAGCACTTCATTCAGTCCCAAACACACAAGAAAAAATTTATCTACAAAATCAATCAATTAACATCTAAATATTAACTACCTAATTTAGGTTATTCTGTAACAGTAAGTAAGTAAAACACACAATTAGCATCATTTTTATTCATTTGTTTTTACCTTGCATGCTTTACTCTAGTGTTTGATTGAATACTCGTCATTTCACCCACGCATACACCCCCAAAAAAACCCTTTACACCCAATTATAAGTAAATAAGATATAAAAATGAACCTACAATGCTTTGTATTAAAGTCAAGAGTCCATTTGCCCTTAAACGAAGAAAATCCATTCAAGCCGATGCCTTTCCTTGTGTCAAGCCTTTGATTCTTCAATATCTATTTCACATATGAGTTAAGAATAAGAAAATACAAACTATGGGTACCCATATTAATATTTTTAAAATCAATTCCAAAATTCCCCTAAAAAGAAAAAATCACGGGTCAAGGGAATTTCTGATATTTTTAATCAAATATCACTTTTTTCATAATTCAAGGATCATAAATATGAAATTTTATCAAAAACAGAATAGTAAGTGACTCAAAAAAGTCAAAAGTATAATATCAACGTTTTTCTCAAAAAAATCCAAATTTAATACCTTGAAATCACCAAATTTGATATTAAAATTGAAACTAATGGGTAATCAAAGATTTAATGTTTTAGAAACTTACCAAAATGATTCTCCTCTAAAACTATCTTTGTATAAATATCCCAAGTGAGCTTTCTAGGTAAAAATTAGTGAAAATGGAAAAAGAAGATCGGGTACAGTGATTTAAGACTCAGCTTATTGGTTACATTTACTCTACGCGATCAAGACCTATAGGTCACGCTATCGCAACTTGTAGGTAATGCAAGCACGAGCATGTGGGTATCAAGCTTATGCGATCGCGACATTGACTCATGCTATCGCAACATTGACTCACGCGATCGCGAAGGTCAATGGAACACATGTCAAGTGATCATGACGCAGTCAATATTTCCTCTACGTGATCATGATTGGCATCTATGCGATCGCTATAAAGGAATGGGACATGCACCAGCAACTAAAGATGACAACATTTGACATAATAAATTAGTCTACGATTGGACCATCGGGATTGTTCCAGATTCCCTTGCACACAAACCATATAGCCTACCCTACCAAATTTGACATTTCGGACTCAGTGTAATCAACAAAATGCAAATCCCAGGTCTCTTTGACCTGACACTCCCAAGGTTCTAAAATGGAAACTTTTACCAAAAATATAAAAATGCGTCGAAACTTTTGAAAATAATTCAAATCTTCTTCTAGACTAAAAATGACATTCGAATCCAACAGAATTGAAAAAAGTTCGAATATGAGCATCCGATCATCAAATATTGACAAAAGACAAATTTGGCCTTAAAACTCAACTTTATTCCGTCAGATGAGCTAAAATCAACATGAAAAGACTAGAACTGAGAAGGTTCCCCATACCAATTTCCACATTCCAGAGCAGACGAAACTACGGAATTCCATTTTGAGACTCGAAACATCAAATGTTGACTAAAGTCAACTAGGCTTCCAAAAATTGAATAATTCTTAAAGTTTGTAATTTTTAGCTTCGATTTCAAAACCAACCCCATCAATTGAACAAATATGACTTGAGTCAACTTTCGAGAAGGATAAAATAATAATTTTATAAAAAATATCAAAAATAACCTTTAAAATCATTACAAATACATCACTGAACTTGTTTGATATTTTCAAAAGAACAATTGAATTTTACTAAGGTCACCCCATTATTTTTATTCAAAATGTCATAAATATCACTTTTCATAGCCATCATCACTTTAACGAAAATAAGTGCATGAGGCACACCAATAAATATGTTCTAGATCATTTCTTTTAATATGTTTATTTACTGTATTCCATTTCTTTCTTTTTCCTTTTTTTATTCGTTATTTTCATTATATATATTTATTTTTTGTTTTTTATTCTTTTTTTGCTTCCTTCTTCTATGGTAACCTTGTCAATATCACCTCCCCAGAAAATATATCAAACCGCCACTAAATAAAATCATTAGAAACCACAATAAGCTATTACCAAATTCACCATAAATAATATAAAATTTGAAAATTTGACTCACCACCAACCAAAAATCAAGAATTTATAAATCACCTCTAAATCCATGAACTATGAATATCGAAGAAAAAAAAGCATAAGAAGATAAAAAGAACCACTTAATCAAGCTACCAAATATGATTATTGAAATTTTTATTTTTATTTTAAAAAAAGAGAAAACCAAAAGAGGAGCTACAGTGAAATCAAACATACCTCTCATATTTGTTACTTGAACGGTAAAGAAAGAAAAAAAAACAAAGTAATACAAAAATTGAGAGTGGGCGGAGGGGGGAGCACGAGTAGGGTAAAGGAGAAGAGGTATCGGTAAAAAGTTGTAGATAAATATGATTAAAGATTGTGGAAGTGACGGGTGGAAGAAAATTATTAATTAAGTGAAAGAAAATAAATAGAAAAAAATACAAAGAAATGGAGATCCTTTATGCAATCTAAACAAGTGCAAGACACATTAAGGACCACTAAGCTAAAAAAAGTAGTAGTTATATCATTTTGAACAATTATAAAAAGGATTACAGAACCCTCAGAAAATTTGAATGTTTTATTAAAAAAGAAGACGAGCTAAAGGGAGAGAAATATGTATAATCTCTTATTCATCCATTTCATTTCATTCATATAGTCACTTTATTTAATATAGTCTCACTTCGTTTTACACACGATACATCAGTTACGAAGGAGGAGGTATGGTGGAAGTGTGTTATGTATGATGTTTGACAATAAATGGCTATTAATCATGGAAGATAAACAAAAATATGTTATAAAACAAGACTAAATTAAATTACATAATAAAAGGAGGCAAATTAGTAACTATATATTAGTTCATGTGTCAGGAACCATAAAAACTCATACTGTATTTTAGCCACATGGATATTCACATGCTACAACACTTCTCCTTGGATATCCACGTAAGAGAAATTATTTATAGTATGCATTGCTTGCTGCTTCATTAAAAATCTTGCCAGAAGAATCAAGTGGGATAAAATCATGGTTAAGAAGAAAAGAGTACAATACATATTTTTCTCCCCCTGATGAAGACCATGATTCAAGAGCTGGAGTCTTTGCATCCCAATCTTGTATACCATCTTCTCAAGAGTAGAAGTTGGTAGAGATTTATTGAATATGTTGTCTAAATTTATCACTAGAACAGATTTATTATACGTCAATATCACCATTCTCATAGAGATCATGTGTGAAGAATAATGTTTGGTGAAATATTTTTTTTTCTGTCTCTTTTTATAAAGCATCTTTTAAACTAAGCTATGCATGAAGCATTTTCTTCATACAGGACTGTGGACACCTTGATATCACACTTCATGTTCGACCATACGCATTCTTTACTTGCTTAATCAACATCAATTGTCTTAGTATAATTTAAAGAAGTAGCAACAACTGGTTGCTTTGTAGATTGCCATGATGTAGCAATTCCTCTGTAAGTGAATAGATAGCCTGTTTCAAATCGATATTTGTGCGATTCCGATAAATAATCTACATCTGCCTGACCAACAAGATCATCATAATTTTTTTATATAAAATATACCCATGTCAATAGTTCGATTTAGATATTGCAGAGTATGCTTAACATCATTCCAATGCCTCGACATCGTGGAAGAATTATATCTTGCTTGTAAATTTTAAAAAAGTTCTATATAAGGTCGTGTTGCGTTAGCAAGATACATAAGTGCACCAATTGCACTGAGATATGGTACCTCAGGACCAAGAATCTCTTCATCCTCTTATGGATTTCAAAACGAATCTTTATTTGCATCAAGTGATCGAACAATCATTGGAGAACTTAATGGATGTGCTTTGTCCATGTAAAATCATTTGAAAATCTTTTAAGTATAAGTACATTGACGGATAAAATTACATATACTAAATGTTCAATTTGCATACTGAGATAAATTTTTGTCTTTCCAAGATCTTTTATCTCAGGCTTTCTTTAGATACTCAATTGCCTTCCCGACCTTATGATAAATTGTGCATTGTGATTGTAGTGCATGGTTGTACAATGGCACTACCCTTCCAGGTCATGATAGTGTCCAAGTGCCACGTGATCATGATAAAGGCGTCCAGTGCATATAAATACCATATTCCAGCATTTCTATTTCATTTCCTTCTCGTTTGTTCCTCAATAGTTTCGTCCTTACAGGTTAGTTTTGGACATTGTGAGATACTAGAAGTGGTTTAGATTTGTGTGGGAGTTGGTGTAACCTCGCTGTGCAAGTTTCCTCTGGGTAATTCTTGTCCTTTTCATCCCTTTTAGGGTTCGTGTTAAAATTTTAATTTCCTTACTTGCGAACCTAATTTCCCCTCGTTCCTCTGTCAATTTGATCTCAATTTCGCACCATGCGCTCGCTGTGTTGGGCTCTACGCACTAGAACCCTTTGTTTATTTTTCTAGATGATAGGGACCATGAGCCCATTTTAAGTCTCGGTTATGACTTGAGTTGGTTTACGCAATGCGGGTATCATTCTTATCATTTTAACCCTGTATCCGAAATTCGCTAGTTTTGATTAATATTGGGTGATTCTGAAGCACTTCAAGCTGTGCGTGTGACTGTTAGGAGCTCTTTAGTACTTCTAATACTGGGTTGATATTGAATGCTTGTTGGATTATAGCCAGTTGATAGGCCGGATAGGTGGTTGATATACCATTCCTTCATTTTTCTATGCTTGTCTACCATTTTGGGGCCCCGTGCAGGGACTCGTTGCTAGATGTAGGATACTTTTAGTGTGCTCGACCTACCAGGAGAGTCCGTGTTTCTGTAGTATTAGTGCTGGGTTACTGATATCTGTTCGGGTGAGATGTGTGCTTAGCTGGTGGCTTCTGGCCTTTCTAGAGTTTGAGCGCGCTCTCTATTTGCTTTGGTTGTTTCACGAGTATACATACCATGGTGAGCTTGATGTGGCTGGTCCTGCTGTATTATTTACTACTCGGAGAGGGGGTAAAGGATAATAAAACAGTTGGTTTTTCTAAAACTAACACTGAAAGCAGAGTTTTATAACTTTATCTCCCGCGATCTCGAGATGGTATATGCTATATATATATATATAACCGGAACTTGATTTTCATATATTTTGTATGTTACAGGTTATACCATGGCTATTTGGCACTAAGGGTTAGGGACTCCATTGGTTGAAACTAAGGATCAAGGATTTCATTGTCGGCAGTGAGCTTTGGGGACTCAATTGATTGGCCTTAATAGGGGTCGGATCCTGCATTGGGCGTCCAGGGTGCAGATCCCTATATAGGCACTAAGGAGGCGAGGACCTCCAGAGAAGGGCTCCCGACAGACGGGACCTGGTGAGTGCATTAGTACAGTTTCACCTCCTTTCATCATCTTTTTATCACTTGTTTGTACCTTGGGGGCTGACGGGGGTAGTCATACTTGCTTTTGTTTCCTTGTTTCTGCCTACTGGAGGGATGGGGCGTCAGGTAGATTTTTTATGTTTTTATTTTGTATATGTACTAGTAGTGGGATAGGGAACCACTGGAGTTTATCTGTTAATTGCTTTCCTTTCTGCTTGTAATCTATTTTCCTTATTCGTACCCCGTTCTATTTATAGGTTGAGTTGAGTTATATATCAAGTACATTTTTGTGGGCTTGTGCCGTGTGTTAGTTATTCTTAGTTGATGCCCTTATTGTTATGTATTATCTTTTTGTACTGTTTTTACTTGATTTCTTCCGACCTTTTTTATTTACTCTCTATTCTTATTTTTATTTTATTGATGATGCCTATTGGGTACCTTATAATATTAGTACTAATGCTATACCTCTGTACCCTTTTTGTGGTGCATATACTAGTATGGGTCATCGCAGGAGACGAGATCATGCTGAGTAGAGGTGCAGGTCGATTTTGGAGATCAAGGTAAGCTCCAACGTTCAGTCTTAGCCTGCTCCAGATATGTTGGGTTTTTAGGTTATCCTGCTCAGGGCAGACTAGTTTTGTATTTACCTCCGATTGGAGCAGTTTTATATATTATCTTTTGATTACTTTGATGGAGTTAGCTTCAATTTATCACAATCAACAATCTTGGGAGGTTTTGAATATGCTTCGTTGTTATATATATATTTCTTCATCCTACTCCTTATTGAGTTATTTTTTATGGCTATTTGTTATTGTCCCATTGCTTGTCGCTCCTGGCCGAAGAATTGGGTTTGTCAACCGGGGGAGGAGGGATTAAAGCCATCACAATCTGAGTTTTGGGTTGTGATAGAGTGGTATCAGAGTATTGGTTTCCTCAATTTCTGTGACAATGAAGCAAGTGTTGTAGCGTCTTGTGGATTGGTGCAGAGATGTCCATGACCCATCTTCGAGAGGATATAGGGTCTTATAGGAATGAACTCTATTTTTTTGCTATTTTTTTGCGTAATACTTGTATTGGTTTCTCAAAGTGTCTATTTGACTTCGCTCTTTACGCAGATGGTGCGTACTTACTATTCTTCATTAATAGGAATTTGCCTTTTGATGCTTATGAGATCCCACCCGAGGTAAAAATGGGGTGCCTACAGGTTCTCAGCTAGTGGGTGCTACTTTGACATCTTTTCCCTAGTTTAACACTTTTACAGATCTACCGCCAGCTCGGTAGACTACTGCAGTACCTCAGCAGCAGTTTATACTACCCAGATAGACATCGTGCTACGGCTTCGATGGTAGATGCTTATGATGTTCGGTAGAATTATCGTCAAAGGTTCCTCAGAGTTTAGCCAGGTGATAGCATAGCGCGTACACCCTCCCCAGGTTACTCAAGCTACAGTTCTTCCACCAGTTCATTCAATTACACCACAACCTATTCCTGCACCAATATTTCTACAGCATATCGATGCTAGATTCCTTCCATCACATGAGGTGAGGAAGATGCTATTGAAATGAATCTCTTTCTTCACTTTCCTTATATGTGGTACTTGTGTCGGTTTTCGAAAGTGTCTATTTAACTTCTCTTTTTTTATAGATGGTGAGCACTCACAGTTTTTCGGTGGATAGAGATCCTCCTTCAGATGCTCATGAGACCCCACCCAGGGTAGAGATAGGATGACAACGGGTACTCAGACATTGGTTCCACTTCGACATCCTTGCCTTAGACTACTATTTTTACTGATCTACCGCCAGTTTAGTCGGAGACTTCAGTGCCTCAAAAACAATTTACACCGACCCAATAGGCACAATACGATAAATTCTGCTGAAGTTGCTTATGATGTTTGGGGTGTACCGTCAGATGTTCCACAAAGTTCATCATAGGGGGCAACACATGGTGCTCAGTTTCCCTAGATTCCTCCTATTTCAAATTTTCCACCAGCTCCTCCAGTTGCACCATAACCTATTTTGACACTGATATTTCCAAAACAGACTAATGCCAGACCCCTTCGGTCATATGAGGTGAGGAAGATGCTTGATCACTTTGTCGACATAGCACCGACTAGATTCTCAGGGGAAGTAGGACAGGAACCCACTGAGTTTGTCACTATCTGTGAAGAGAGGTTGAGGACCTTGGAGTTGTTGGATGGGCACAGGGTTGATTTTAATACTTATTTCT
>JBDJHY010064494.1:0-13862 GCA_039654485.1 Withania somnifera
TTACTATTGTTTTTATTGTTATTATTATTACTATTGTTGTTTTTACTATCATAGTTATTATTATTATTATTATTATTATTTTTATTGTTATTATTAATGTTATTGTTATTATTATTGTTGTTGTTGTTGTTATTATTCTTATTCTTATTATTTTTATTCTTGTAGTTATATTATTCTTATTATTGTTATAATTACTATTACTATATTATTATTATTATTATTATTATTATTATTATTATTATTGTTATCGTTATTCTTATTCTTGTTATTGTTATTGTTATTGTTATTCTTCTTCTTCTTCTTACTATTATTATTATTAGTAGTTGTTGTAGACATTAAAGCTGATAGTTTTGTTTATTGTTAATATGTTTGTAATTTTTAATTATAATAAAAGGCCATAGTGTAAATTATTTTTATTATTGTTGTTATTATTATTATTATTATTGTTGTTGTTGTTGTTGTTATTATTCTTCTTATTGTTGTTATTATTATTATTATTTTTTGTTATTATTATTATTATTGTTATTATTATTATTGTTGTTGTTTCTATTGTTATAATTATTATAGTTATAGTTATTATTATTATTATTATTATTATTATTATTATTATTTGACATTAACACAGACATTAATGCAGATATTATTATTGTTAATATAATTTATTATAAGACAGTAAAGCAGATACTTTTGTTTATTCATTTTAATATATTTGTAATTTTTAATTATAATAAAAGTCATAGTGTCAAATTATCGTTATTATTGTTATTATTATTATTATTGTTGCTATTATTTTCATTATAATTTTTATTGTTGTTGTTATTCGTATTATTGTGTTATTATTATTATTATTATAATAATAATAATAATTATTATTTTCATTATTATTATTATTATTATTATTGTTGTTGTTGTTGTTATTATTATTATCATTATTAGTATTATTGTTGTTGTTGTTTTTGTTGTTGTTATTATCATTATTAGTATTATTGTTGTTGTTGTTTTTGTTGTTGTTATTATTATTATTATTATCTCTTATTCTTATCCTTATCCTTATTACTATTCTTATTAATCTATGATTAAATGCTATAATTGTGGCAAATATGGACGTATTGCTCCAAACTATAAATTACAGAAACTTAAAAGTTTAAATCTAGATGAAGATATTCATGATAACATTTATGAATTATTATACACTTCAGGTTCTGAATCAAATTATTCTGAGTCAGATACAAACTCAGAAACTACTAATAGTGAACAAGAAGAAGAATTAATTACTTTTTCTAAAAAAGAAAATAATTGTGGAATAACTTGTACAAAACCAAATTGTTCTTGTAAATAAGAAGAATTCTATAAAATTCAGTCTCAATTCCAAGATTTGGAAATAAACATGTTAAACTCAGATAATACAATAGAATTATTAAAAGAAATATCTGATGAAGATGCTAGAAGTAAAATGATAAATATGGCTTCAGTCTCAGCATCTAACACTCAAACAAATAAATTTATTAAGACTTCTAAATCAAAATTTGATTTTGAAGATAAACCATATTCGTTAGCAGAAGTGCTTTCTAGATTAGAAAAGAAAAAAGATGTTATAGTAAGAGATACTTCTCTCGATGACTTAAAGTATGAAATTGAACAAATAAATATGAGATTAAATCTCTTCCACAACAACAAATGATTAATAATCATAGAATAGAACAATTAGAAAAATTTCATATAAAATCAGAAAATCCCATTGATAAAGGGAAAGGTAACATTAAAGAAATAATTTCAGAAGAAGATGAAGATTTTTCCAAAACAATTTCATTTCTGGGAATAATGCAGATAGTAACAGCCCATAGATGGTATATTAAATGTACTATTTTAATTAATAATGAATTTACTATAACACAAACTGCTATGATAGATAGTGGTGCGGGTGTAAGTTGTATCCAAAAAGGTCTAATACCGTCTAGATATTTTGAAAAAACTACACATGCGGTTAAATCTGTGTCAGGGCATGCTTTAGACATAAAGTATAAATTATCCAACACATTTATATGTCAAAATAAAGTATGCATCCCTCATTTTTTTCTTTTTAGTTAAGAATCGGATACATCCTCCAATTATACTTGGAACACCATTTATTTATACTATTTATCCTTTTAAAAAAATTGATGAAAAAAGATTTATTGCAAATTATAAAAATAAAGAAATATCTTTTTCAGTTTATAACCGAACCCATCACTAGAGATATAAATGCTCTAATTAATATGAAATAAAAACATATCAATTTTTTACAAATGGAAATATATAGCCTAAATATCGATAACCTATTAAAATCTCCAAACATACAAGAGATAATTAGATTAATCTCTGATCAATTGGCAGTAGATATTTGTGTTGACCATCCTAGTGCTTTTTGGAATAGGAAAAAACACATAGTAACTCTTCCATATGAAGATAATTTTAATGAGAATAATATTCCCACAAAATCAAGACCCTGTCAAATAAACACAGAGTTAGTAGAATTCTATAAAAAAGAGATTGATAATCTTTTGCAAAAAAGTCTAATAAAACCTTCTAAGTCACCTTGGTCGAGTACAGTTTTCTACGCTAATAATGCGGCTGAAAAGGAACGTGGTATTCCTAGGTTAGTAATAAATTACAAACCTCTAAAAAAAATTTTAAAATGGATTAGGTATCCTATCCCTAACAAACAAGATTTGTTATCTAGATTTTCAAAATTTGATTTAAAATTAGGATATTGGCAAATATAAATATTTAAAGAACATACTTATAGAACAACTTTTAATGTTCCTTTTGGGCAATACGAATGGAACGTAACGCCTTTTGAGTTAAAAATGCCCCATCTGAATTTCAAAAGATAATGAATGATATTTTTAATTCATATTTGGATTTTATTATTGTTTATATTGATGATATTTTGATATATTCAAAAACATTAGAATCTCATATTAAACATCTTGATATTTTTAAGAAAATTGTTATACAAAATGGGTTAGTTATATCTAAACCTAAAATGAGTACCTTTTAAATAAATGTAAGTTTTTTAGGTCATAATATTTGTCAACGAAAAATAATTTCCATTCAAAGATCAATAGAATTTGCATCAAATTCCCTGATATTATAATTGATAGGACTATGCTTCAAAGATTTTTGGGAAGTTTAAAGTATATTTCACCATTTTATAAAAAAAATTCTAAAGACTTAGCTCCTTTATATGAAAGATTAAAAAAGAAACATATATCACCATGGACTGATAGTCTAACAGAATTAGTAAAATCAGTAAAAGAAAGGGTTAAATCTCTTTCATGCTTAACTTTGGCTAATCTATCTTGGCCTAAAATCATTAAAACAGACGCATCCAATATTGGATATGGAGGAATATCAAAACAAGTAAATCCCAATGATAATGAATTTATAATAAGATTTCATTCAGGAAAATGAACAAAAGCCCAACGCAAATATGCAATACTGGCCCATGAAATGCTATGCATAGTAAAATGTGGTTTAAAATTTCAAGACGATTTATATAATAAATTTTTTTTGATACAAACTGATGCACAATCAGTTAAATATATGTTTAATAAAGATTTTAAACATGATGCATCAAAATTAATGTTTGCTAGGTGTCAGGCTCAATTAGCCCCATTTGATTTTGAGATTCAATATAAAAAAGGAATTGATAATTCTTTACCAGATTTTCTATCTAGGGAATATTTAAATAACTAATTATGCATTATTTTGCGATATTATTTGATGAAAAAACATTAATAAAAATCTTAAAGATTTGTCCTTTGGGTCAAGATATTTTGGCTAAAATTCTAGATAAAATAATACAAGATTATATTTATGACGAAATGAGTTTTTCTCAGTCTTATAGACAATGGTACGAAGATAATTACTATATTGATGAAGAAGATTTCTTTGACCTTTATTAATCTTTGCAGGAAAATATGAATGCTTATATGAATTTCCTCAATGATGAGACTTTATATGCAATACTGCAATCCTTATCCTTACTATGCTCGGATATGAAAGAAGAAATTCTTTGGTTCATCATAATAAAAAGCAAAGATAAATGATATAGTTTCAAACATGATCCCTCTGATTGTTGTGCGGACTACCGCCAGCCATGTGGAAATCCTGGTTGTAATGGTCATGTTTGTACTTTATTTCATTTCAAATATATTAATTAAAATATTTGAATTAATTTATTTTTGATTTAATTTTAAAGTAGTTGAATCAAATTTTTTTAAAAAGAATATGTATATTTTTATTCCAATTATATATATATTGACAATATAACTGATTTAATAAAATTTAATAGATTACCTACTTTATCAAGTTATAAATTCATGTTTAACATTGTTGTTATTTTCATCAAAGTAAGAAAAAAATAATTTTCTTTTAAGCAAGTTATTTTTCTTAATAATTGATCTTGTAAAAGTGATAATTAGGTCATTGGAGTAAACGTTATATTTATAGCTAAAGATTATTAAAATAATTCTTAAAAAAAAATGAGCTATTACTTGAACATATTTTGACATATAACCTATTAGAAATTAGATAAGTAATGAATTTAAGTGAATTACTATTAAAAATGGTAAAAATAATAAATGCATAGTTGTAACTTAGAAAATCTCATACCCAAACAACATTAATGAGAAAAATATTGAAATAAGATTAAAAAAATATCTAAGCCAAGAAATAAGTTTTATATATATGTATTAATATATTTAGAAGATCTAAATTCTAACAAAAATAAAATAAAATATGATTATGATTATGATTTGAGTTATATTCTAATATAGAAGTACTTATCAATTATAGATTATTCTACCTGAAAAAAAAAAATCAACAACAAATAACTTTTTTTATTATCAATAAGATATATCATCTGCGTTTGCTTTACTGGGTACTAATTTTTACATGTAAGCAATAAATTAAAAAGATTAACATTAACATCGTATATTGGCTCATGATTGTTACGTAATTCACTTCAATTTAATAATTAGATCGTCTTCCGATCTTAATAATGTTATACCATTATGCGATAGTAAAAGGTGAATTAGATGCTAGATCTCAATTAGTAAAAGGTGAATTAAATGCTAGATCTCAATTATTTAATAATGTAAGAAAAATAATTTTTTTCATAACTGATATCGATAATACTTTAAAATATTTTTAAATTAAATTATTTTATCAAAATACTTATTTATGCCAAAAGTTTAATTAGGACAAATAAGATAGAAGTCAAAATGCTATATGATAATATTTTTAAAAATAATTTTTAAAATTTTTTAATTGAGAAAAATAATAATACAAATTTAAATATTTCTCATATGAAACTAATATGAAATATATAATCAGTTATATTGAGTCCATATTGCCCACCTTAAATTATCTACTATCTTATCTAGTATCATAATAAATACTTATGATGTGAATAGAAAACATAGTCAAATCAGAATATCTGCACTCATTTATCAAACCTAAAATAAACCATCGACTAATAGAAACCACATTCAACTGCGTCTCGATGTCTAAGTTGACCCACTGTAATCAATTCCTAAAGTTGGAATATTAAACAAAGTGATTCTAAAATTAAATAATGTATATTTTATTTAGAGAACTTGTAGTTTGTTCCTGGGACTCTGAGACATCAGAGATCAACAAATATGTTTGGAAACAATGGGACAAGCTTAGATAGGAAGGTGTAAACAAGAAAAGGTGTAAACAAGAAAAAATCATTAAGAAATAAACAAGATTATACTATAAGAAATAAAACAAAAAGACACATTCTTTGTAAATGATAACTTCACACGGGATGTTAAGAGAGAGAAACTCTCATCTCTCACTACCCTTACTAATGACATCGACGAAGCCTGGCACCCACCCCCACCCGAACCACCTGATGCACTTGATTCAACGATAGAGGAACCCCCTTAAGAAAAACCCTCCTTCAAAGAAATGGTTGAAAATGGTTCAAAGAAATGGATTTACAGTCAAGTTGAGTTTAGAAGAGAACCAACGAAGGACACTTCAAGAGGCTCCATGTTTCATCAAGGGACATTTCCTATTGGTCAGAAAATGGGAACCGAGGTTCCGCTCCCCCCACCAAAAAATCCATTATCTCGTTCACTGGAATCTATGTAAGACTACCGAACCTGCCTATGGAGTTCTACGATTCTATTATGATACAAAAAATAGGGAAAATATCAAAAAACTATTGAGGATGGATGCATAGACCTATGGCATATTAGAGGGAGGTACACAAGACTGTGCATGCAGATTCCCCTATCCCGTCAAGAACTCTATAAAAATCAGCGACCATGAATAACAAATAATATATGAGGTGAAGGGATCATGTGCAAGGGTTGTAGGAGGCTGGGACACATGCAAACACTGAAAAGAGGCCATTGGATTGGGCTCCGAACCTCTGGATACCCCCTACTTGGGCCAAAAAATTTCAATTGAGATCAAAATCCCAGTTACCCTTTCCTACACTAATCTTCCTTATTGGGTAAAAAAATACACAGTCTTTTTCTCCTGGAAAAGGCCCATAACTTAACAAGGAAAGGGCACACCAGAAAAGGTCTAACCCGCTATCCCAAGTCAACTAATGTCCCTTTCAACAATAACTATAACTTAGGAACAGACATATCTAAGTAGGATCTAAGTTAGATCAAAGGTGATACTTAGCTCCTTGAGTATCTCCACTACCCCTTCCTCATATACAATTGACGATGGATCCTATCAGTAGTAATCATTCTACTCTAGGCTCTATGGAGGGTGATGGAACGAAATGATCGTTTACTCTCAATATCTTTCTAAAAGAAGTTGAAAAGCTTCTTGTCACCTATTCTAAAGTGCAACCCCAAAACTCCCCTACCCTTAATGTGCCTAATGGACAATCCCCATCAACCCACTCCCTAAACTTTTGTCTCCCCACCTCTACCAACCAACCATAATCTAGTTTCATAGCTGGAAATGGGATTGGTGGGGTTGCTAGTCTCATCGAACCTTCTTATTGAAGGGATCCAGTGAATGTCAACCTCCAGGACTCTACATTCATAGCATCCCTAATCTTAGAAGGGTAGAGTCAGTGCCTGACAAACTATGTACATAACTTTTAGATATAAACACTTCTAAAAGACCTGAACCATCCAAATCAGTGCAACATGACTCTGGAATCTCTCAACCAGAGTATGGAGAAAGTATCCCTATCTCTTCTTTTATTCCCTATGATAGACCCTGTAAACCCTCCCTAACCACTAACTGTCGTAAACATCTCAGTTCCCCTTCCACTTTCACCACAAGCCCCTCAATTATCTGTAATGGCCCGTTTGGTCATTTCTTTGATTTTTATCTTTTTTTTTATTCGTAGAGCTGTTTGGTAGTTTCCTCAAGTCATTTAATACTTGCTAGGACCGATAACTTGGTGCCCTGGCAACTCATTTGCCTGCTATCTCAGTTTTTCTGTTTAAGTTTTAGTTTTAAAATAGTGGAACTCGGGAGTGAAATTATAGTAAATGGGCTCAGAATCAAATTTCGACAGTTCCATTATCTCCTAAATGTCTATTTTGGTCTAGGTGGACCTTAAGTTCATCTCCCAGACTTTTCATTTTGAGTTTGGGCTATTTTGTGGAAATTCAACCCAACCAAAGCTCATTTTAGAGCATAGGTGGTATTTTGATGATCGAAGTGTTGGATCAAAATTTAGACAATTCTACCATCTTTGGAATGTTGATTTTGGGCTAGTTGAGTCATTAGTTCACTTCCTGGGGTTGCCATTGCATTTTGATGTTATGGGTGGAAGTTGTGAATTTTTGCCTAAGATGTTGACTTGGTCAACATTCTTCAAAAATAGCCTCATATCTCGTTTTCATCTACACAGTTGAGTCCAAAATGTCATTTCGGGTATGATTTCATAGTTTGTTTGCATAATTTGGACCCTGAATGCTTTTAGGGTGGTATTCCAAGATATTTCCTTATTGAAGATTTCTGCCGTCAAAACTGTATCTGGTGTAGCTGGATTTCTTCTTCGCAATTGCGAAGCCACCCCCACGCGATCATGATGCTTGCTCCTACTTCCCTTCACAATCACTTCATCCCTTCTAGGAGATTGTGATGAAGCTGTCCCTCTCAACTCTTTGTGAATATGAACCCTAGTCAAGCTATCGCTGTGCTTGGCACATCATCTCATTACAATCACGACCCCTTTACCACACGATCTCCAAGAAACAATTCCTGGAAGTATATAAGCTTCTTCCTCTCTGTCCTAGAAGCTCAATTGAGTCAAAACCTAGCTAGGTTGAAGGGAAGTCCTTCCCCAAGCTCACCTTCGCCCTCCGTCCTGTTGGGAAGTTGTTTTCTCTTCGTAAATTTAGTGGAAATAAAGGTTTTCACCATTTTTATCCCTTAATTAAGTTGATGTCTATTTTCCCTTATTTTCAGTTATATTATTGTCCATTTCTATTGGTTTGACTGGTTAGTGCTCCGTTTTTAGGTGACACATTAATTCAGGTGCGTATTCCTTCCGTTTTAGCTTATGGTGATTGTGCAATATTTTGCATTTTTGATCATGCCACTTCCTGGCTATTTTGGGGACCTTTTTTTGGTCTTTATAGGCTCAAAATCTAACCATGTATTCCTAGAGTCGAGCCCTTCGTGTTGGTATTTTTAGTTTAATTTTTAAGATTATGGGGCACACGAGCCTATTTTGGGGCTCGCTTTCCTACCCAGGTTGCTAATTGCAATATGGGTCTCATTCTTTATGTTTTAATCCCTGGATTTGTAATTTTATAGTTTCAAGTGACTTCGGCTCTGTTGGAGCTTTGGGTTCATGGTGAGCGTATTTCAAGGACGTTCGCCAGCGCTTACATAGGCTAGGCTTATTTATGGCACTGTAAACTAGGCTATTATTTTGTTCTTGCAATATGGCCAATAATGTGGGTTGGGCTTAGGTTGATCGTTATATGTTATTGACTTATGATAATTCTTATTGGATTCCAGAGGCCCGTGAAAGGGCATAGAGGATAGAGTATTGTATGCCCGGGTTCTGGCCTCACAGCATTGGGGCGACATACCTTTAGAACTATTCGAGTTGTCACGCGATGAGTTTGGTGAGATGTTATTTTATCAGGTGGCCTTTGGCCGATCCTAGACTCCGGTTACTTTTTGTTTTTGTTATTATCAGCATTGTTGTTGATATATTGTATTAAGGCACCTGTAAATTATTTTTTAGCTGAGTTTGGCACTGATAGGCACATACCCTATATTTAATTAGCGATGCAGTCCTCCGGGGTGCAGACCTTGTGTTTGGCACTGCTATGGCACAGACCTTACATTTGATTAGAGATGTTGCGGTCTTTCAGGGTGCGAACCCTGAGTTTGGCACTGATGGTGAATAGACTCTACATTTGATAAGAGGTGCGATCCTCTGGGGTATAGACCCTGAGTTTGGAAATGATGGGGCACATACCTTATATTTGATTAGAGGAGCAGTCCTCAAAGGCACGGACCTTGAGTTTGGAACTGTTTGGGCAGAGGCCTCGAGATTTGCACTTATTGAGAGGATGGTGTTGGAACTACATGATACTACTCTATTTTACTTTCCTGCACCCCCATGTATTACCTTGGTATTTTTGTGCTCACTGGACTTAAGGGGGAAGTCACGATGGGTTTGTTGTGCTGTTTTTACTTACCGATAGTACGGGATGCCAGGTAGGTTTTCTATGTTTACTTTCTGTTCCTTATTTGGCTGTATTCCACTGTTCGATCCCTTAGTCATGGTGTGTATATATATATATATATATATATATAATTATGGTTAGTGAGGTCTTGGCTTAGTTGGAACACAAATGCATTTCTTTATTTCGATTTCGGGTTTTCGGGTATTGGTCACTCCAGATTGTGTTCACCATGTTTTAGTTCCTGTAAATCTATACTTACACTTCATGTATCTTACCTTTATTAATATCAACTAGTTTTACGGTTTCCCTACTATCGTTGACCTGTTTTACTTCCTTGCATTTTATTTTAACCCAGCCGGGCTATGATGCCTATTGAGTAACGTGTTTGGTACTCATGCTGCACTTTTGTACCTTTTTTATGGTACAGATACTGGTAGGGGTTATCAAAGAAGCTATGATTATATGGAGTTGATACAGCTGGTTGTAGAGATTACGGTGAGCTTTGTTGTCCAAGACGATTGTTGTTTCCTTGATGTCAACCTGCTTTATTCCTTCTATGGAAGGCCTTGTGTTGTATTACTTTTGTAGGAGTTTCTTTACATTTCTTTTAGATACTCTGTATAGTCACTCCATATGTTATTAACACTAGGTTTTGTTATTCAGGTTGTATATGTATTTCTTCTGCTTCTGTTCCTTTATGTTTCTACTTATGTGTTTATCCACTTTATTAGATGATTTGAGTGTTTATAGCCCATTGCGCATAGCTCCGGGCTTTAGGATTAGGCTTGTCTACCGGAGGGTTGTAGACATCATCATGACCTAAAGTTTCGATCATGATAGAGTGGTATTAGAGCTTAGGCTCATGGGTCTCTCTGGTATGGAGCAAGTACCTAGTAGAGTCTTGTGAATCGGTGCGTAGATGTCCGCATCTAATCCTCGGAAGGCTACGAGTGCCTTGGTAACTACTCCCCTTTTTGAAATCCTATCTTGCGTTGTTATCCGTAATTATTCTAGAAACTTGCTTGGATTCATTCCTTCGCATATGGTCTATACTAAAGGATCTTCAGTGGATCGGGACCCTCCCTCAGTCAGTTAAGAGGGGGTAGGGGAGGATGCTTCACTAGTACCTACTGCCCCATCTATTTCATAGCTGCAGGTACCCCTTCCCCAGTGCCATCGCCACAGCCTTTTCAGCCACCACCTACCGCATTCAGAGACCTATTGTGTTAGATGCTCTAGATGTTAGCCATATTTATTTTCTCAGGGAGCAGGGAAGAGTACACTTTACCATCTCCCCTAGTATTTGCAGCACCAGCACTACCACCGGCCCTACTGGCCCCACCTATTGTATCATTTCAAACTCCTACCACTGCTCCTGCACCAACACTCGCTTCTGTTTTACTTGCATTTAAGGTGCGGAAGATGTTGGATCATTTTATATGGATTGCCTCCGCCAGGCTTTCCGGAGTACGGGGAAAGACCCTCACGAGTTTGTTATTTTTTGTGAGGAGAGCCTACAGACTTTAGAGCTTCTAGATTCATACGGGGTAGACTTCACATCCTACTTACTTGAGGGAGCCGTCAGTCAGTGGTGGCGAGTTTTTCGAGACCATAGATTGATAGGGTAAGCTCCACCCATTTGGGGACAGTTTAAAGAGGTATTTCTAGCTCAGTATGTACTTAGAAGCATCCGTAAGGCATGGGGGCACAATTTGAGGAGTTGATACACGATTCTATGATAGTTTTGGAGTATGAGGCACAGTTCATTGAGTTGTACAGGCACGCTGGGGACTTGATATCTACCAAGGAGGATCAGATTCACCATTTTGCTCATCGATTGAGGCCTGAATTACAGGGACATGTTGAGTTACTTCTGGTGCTACAGAAGTCATTCCTCGATGTTCCTGACTATACTCACCGTATGGAGATTTTGACTCGCCAGGAATAAGTGGGCAACGAGAAGAGGCAGCACCATCATGGTAGGTTTTTAGGATCCAGGTCAGAGGGTCTTGATTTTGATCAGAGGTCCCATCCGAGCCGATAGTACCAGGCCTTCGATAGTAGGGCGAGCAACCAGCTAGTCAGGGGCCTAGTTTTAGGTTTGCAGGGCCATGCCAAGGGATCTCGTGGTCAAGTCAGGACTGGGGATACTTTCTATGAGTGTGAGGAGCAGGGCCATTATGCTTGACATTGTCCTAGGATCCCCAGAGATCATTCAACTGATGGGTGTTTTGAGTGCGGAGGCCGAGGCCACTATGCCCGAGATTTCCCCCAATGCAGGGCCTCTCGGGCTGTAGCATTACCTGTTCATCCATTGCAATAGTGTATCTAGTTAGAGGTGGGTCACCAACCATTCAGGGAGCTAGGGGAGAAGGTCGGGTGGCTAGAGGCAGAGGCAGGGATTTGGGTGTGCAGCGGGATGAAGGACAATGCTAGTATTATGCCATTCTTGATAGGGTTGAGAACGAGGCCTCTGATGTGGTAGTCACCGATACATTAATTATTTTTGGGTTTTCTAGTTGTCCTCCTATCGCGTGGTCCTGGATATTTATGCCAAGACCATGACCTTATCTGTGCCTAGTGCTACCTTAGTAGTGTGGCATGGTCCCACTAGTCATTCATCAGTTCAGCTCATTTCTTATTGTTAGGCCTGTAGACTTGTTGCTCGAGGTTGTTATACTTATTTGGCCCACATTAGAGATTGTAATGGCCCTCATGGTCATTTATGATAATATGTGTTGTCTTACATCTTAGAGCATTTCAGCAATTTCCCCAAGTCATTTATGACTTGCTGGGACCGACAGTTTGGATCCCTGGCGGCTCGGTTGAGAAATATCTCAAATTCCCTATTTTAGAGCCTAAAGTTAAGTAATCATTGACTAAAGTCAAATTTCCTTCAATACGAACTCAGAATTAAATTCTGACAGTTCCATTAGCTCCAGAATGCCAAACAAAGTCAAGATTGAACTTAATTTTGTGTTTTGGAAGTTTCGTTTGCAAGTTATGCGAATTTGTGGAAATTGTTTAAGTTTTAGCCTAAAAGTGGGGTTTGTATGGAAACTCGATGTTTGGAGTTTCATATTGGAATTTTGACACTTCCAACAGGTATGTAATGATGAATTTAGGCTAGGAAAGGTGTTTTTTTAATTTTCTTGCGTGTCGTTGTGAATTCGAGGTGTTGATGGAGAAATACACCTTTAGGCCCTTTTGGTTTCAGGGGTAATCTAGAGTAAATGACCTCCTATGCAATTATTATCGATTCCATTAAGTCCGAAATATGTTTTCTACTTAGAAAATATATAAGTTTTTTTAAATTTGGACTCCGTTCAATTTTGAGACCCTATTTGAGATTTCTGAAAATCTGCAGCAAAACCTGCAGATTTGACCCCGGATCAGTTACCCTGTTCAGGTGTACCCCAGATCAGTTACCCTATTCCAGTGTACTCCGAATCAGTTACCCTGTTCAGGTGTACCCCGGATGCCGGATGCCGAATACTGGATCCCTTCTCTCCTTTTCCCTTCTCCCTGACCCTGGACCCCGGATGCCGGATGCCGGATGCCGGATACCGGATACTGGATCCCTTCTCTCCTCTTCCCTCCTCTTCTCTCCTCTTCCCTTCTCCCTGACCCTGGACCTCGAATGCCGGATGCCGGATACCAGATCCATTCTCTCCTCTTTCCTCCTCTTCTCTCCTTTTCCCTTTTCCCTTCTCCCTGACCCTGGACCTCAAATGCCGGATACCAGATACCGGATCCCTTCTCTCCTCTTCCCTTCTCCCTGACCCAGGACCCTGGATACCGGATCCCTTCCCTCCAGATCAAGTATCCTGATCAGGTACCCGGATCCCTTACTTAGTTTATTTTCAGAAAATTTCAGAAACGGGCCCAGTGACTTTCTTGGGCCCTGGCCTATCCAATAGGAAGATAGTATATGCCATTTAGGGTGCAGAACACCCCCAACTTCTCATTTCATCAAAAATACTTTCCCCAATCAGTTTTTAACGTGGAAAATTCCTCCCAATCAGATTTTCAGGAACGATAAATTTCAGAATCGTTGTTCTTCGATTCTTCATCGTTGTTGAGTAAGTTTTCTTCCCTTTCTACCCTTGAATTTCTTTGTGTCCACCATTAATGGCTTCAAGCTTTGGAAGTGATGAA
>JBDJHY010064603.1:0-11984 GCA_039654485.1 Withania somnifera
ACCAATAAGTAAAAGAGGGGAAAGCGTAACCCAGAAGCTATGTAATCTTGATACATAGAACAAAACCCCAAGGGGGGTGAGCAAGCCCTATCACAAGGATGGGGTATGGTAAACTTAAAACTGGGGGGGGAGGGGGAAATGGCATTTCTTAAGGAAAGGCAACAAGAATTCTACAGTAAGGCTACTTGCAACCTTTTAGACGAACAAATTACAGCCATCAAAAGTTTAGGGGGATGGAGTCAGAAATTGGAGGTCAGGGATATCACTACCTACACTATAAACCTCTGCCTCATAGTGCATTATAGGAAGGATAAGAAGAAGGAGAATAATAAGGGGAAGACATACTTACTGATGTCCAAGAAGTAAAGTTTTCAAAAGAAGGAAGACTCTGGGAATGATAAAGGAAACAAGGTAAGAAAGTAATAAAAGATGCAAAGCAACGAAGAGGAAATGTATATGAAAGGATGACTTAGAATTCCAAAGGTCAGTGAAAATAGATAAATATTAAAGGGGGAAATGAAACGAAGGTACAATAAATACCTCATGTTCCTAAGGTAAAAATTACCTGAATTGACGAGTCCATTAAAAGGATTATGAAACGTGTACATCCATCATAGGATTATGACACGTGTTAAGAAAAAGAGGGAATATGTCAAGGCAAAGGAAACGAACAGGCGAGAAATCCAAATAAGGTGAAAATGTTCCCACCCTTACTATCTCCTCAAGAGATACCTAACATGCCACGATCACTTCAGCTCAACTAGAGTTTGTAAAGGCAAGAAGGAAACTCTTCACATGGCAGCAAATATTGTAACAACCTCGAACGATATGACTTTGGTCGAACCACCTCAGCCACATGATAGCTGATGTAACATTTAGTATGAGCAAAATTCACCTCGGCATAAGCTATCTTCGTGTACCTAAGTTTTAATAACCACCTCAGCAAGACAACTGAGGTGAATCATTAAGCACATTTAGAAAAGCTTTGGTAAAAGTGACCTTAGGGAAAGACCTTAGAGGAAAATAGTTAATTCCTACTCTACTATTTCGGTCGAATGACGAAAACACACACTTTGACTCCTAAAGGGGGGACTATTATAGAATAACAGTAGTAACAAGGGTTTAATAGTAATTAATAATTACTATTAGCAGCATAATTAATGTAGAATAATGGTAATGGTAAAGTAATTACCATTAAAGTGGTAACTACCGTTAAGGAGATTATAACACGCTATTTATGGTGCTTACTAATGAGGAAATGACAGTTACAAAGGAGGTGGCAATAACCACTAACGGGAGCATTACTCCCAATTCACAATGTCATTAATGTGGCTATTACTGGAACCAACTATAAAAGCTCAAATAGTAAAAATGCAAAGGTATGCTCAATATACTACTTTATAAATACCATTGATATTCTCTCCCCAAACTATTTACTAACTCAAGTATCAGAGAACTACTCCGGGGACCACCATAGGCTCTATTTGCTGACACTTAATCAAAATTCATCGTTTCTTCCATTTACTGTAAGGTAGACTTTATAGTAAGGATTTATTGGTGATATTTAGGGATTCATTAATAATCAAATCTATCGCAGGCTATTTTAATGGCCTTCCCTCACTCGAATTGTGATAAATTTTAGAGAATAAGTTTTTGTTAACCGTGGGAAACCCTGTGACAAAGTTTATTTTTGGTTTTGAAAAGGGGTCCCCATGAGCCCATTTTAAGACTAATTTTAGACCTAGTATAAAACTTAGTATAATTTATACCGTTAGACTTGTATTGATATATGGATTACTACAAGTTTTAGAATAATTGGAGTTCGTTTGCTATTAGTTTCAGTAACATTTGCGAGCTTGCACCACTTTATCATCAGACGATAGGTAGGCTCCATTGACCTATCTCTGGCTTTAAAGCTTTAATAATTGTACTAAATAGCATCCGTGTGTTGGATATCTAAGTTTTATAGTAATCTCAGACCATTCTTTCATTTGTTCTTCAGTTGCTACCTATTTTGGCATCTGAATTAATATGGTGCCTATAACCTAGGATTTATCCAGTGATACTTATGCAGGGCATAGGTGGTTACTATTTCATATATATACATACATGATGATTTTTTCGGCATGCATTATACGGGAGGTTGGCCCATGGGCTCCATTCAAAGTACATTGTGGCTGGGCTAGTATCACCACATTATTATTGAGCCGTGAAGGTTAGACACTGAATTTAGTTATGATAACGGATAATGAAATAAACTAATAACTTGGAATATTCTAATAATAGTACAAGTTAAATACCTTTTAACAGCTTTAGACTTGGCGGAGTACCAAACACCCGACACTACTATTAGCCCCGGCTTTACACCCTGGCATCGGGAAATATCATTTGACTAATTAATACTAGGACTTGAGTCAGACTATGTTTGATAATGAGTACAACTGCTGGAACTTGAGTCCATCATCATACAGTAGTGAGTACATTTTTTAATATTATCACATGCAGTGGGCCCTCGAAGCCTACTGGGTATGAGTTGCTTCGATAACGTGTAATAATACTATACTTGTCCATGTGCAAACCCGAGTATAGGTGCCTGATTGTGATTCATAGACCACAGTTCATGTTGATCTTTTTATTTATTAGAGATTCAAGGTAAGCTTGGTCCAGATTATCCCGCCTCTCTTTAGATTTTGATTTATCTCCTTGTGTTTTTAGAATTACCTTTATATTAGATATTTGAATCCATGTTCCATACATAGATGTTTTTTTATTACAATGATACCAGGGTTTTGGAAATTTTTGACTCTTTATATTTCTGCTTTCATTCATACATTGCTTATTATACTTATGCTTTCACTTTTTCTAGAGTAGTTCTCCGCTTTGGCTTCAGATTATACTATTAGTCCTCCTACTGGTGGTATAGTAGGTTCCATCATAATCTGAGAAAATTAGATCATGACAAATTGGTATCAGAGCTAGGTTCATCGGTGTCAATGTATAGAACCAATATCTAGTAGGGTCCTATAAATCAGCGGGAAAAGATCAATTTCTTATCTTCAGGAGGCTATAGTGACATGTAAATAATTCTTTTTTTAATCTTGTGTCTTGCGTACATCCTTGATAGTTTATCTAAAGTTCTTACTCATTTTCATCACTCTTTTGCAGATGCCTCATACACGTTTATCAATATCTAAGAAAACAACTAGAGAAACTGTAGAAGTACCTACTCCTACTTCTACTTCTGAGGTTCAATCAGTGGCTGCAACACCTATTGCAGTACCTGTTACAGCTCCTGTAGTAGCACCTTCTCAAAATATCCATAATATCTTGTGGCAGTTGGTCAATGTCTATAATGGTCCCCCTACTAATGGGACCCAGTCAGGGGTTCCTATACAACAGGTGATAGCTATAGTTCCTTTAGTGCAACTAGTTTAGCCGGTGTAGCCAGTTGACCCTATTACACTAGTAGATATTCCAGCACTTGCTCAGGTCCTCCGGGTATAATTTTTTGCTCCTATTGTTTAGTAGCAGACAACTATGATAGATTCAGAGCTGAAACTCCTAACTAGATTACTGAGGTTGGATCCCTCTCGGTTCACTAGAGTCTCGAGGGAAGATGCATACAAGTTTATTGTTGAGTGGGAGGAGAGGTAAAGGAAACTTTGTATTTTAAAGACCCACGATATAGAATTCACCACCTATCAGATTTGTGGTGTAGCTAAGCAACGAAAGGCTTTTGTTATGTACAGACCAACAGGTTCACCTCAGCAAACTTGGACCGAGTTTTATGAGGTTTTTGTGAGAAAGTTTGTATCGAGGGATGAGAGAGAGTGCTTAAAGAAGGATTTTAGGATGCTTGAGCAGGGATTGATATCGGTGGTAGTGTATGAGGATCGATTTCACCAACAATTAGTTTAAGTGTGGAGTTTATTCCTACTGAGGTGGAGAGAGTTCGTATATTTACGTATGGGTTGAGAGACAGACTCCGTGAGGTTGTGGCTATGCTAGTATCTGATGGTAGATCATTTCATGTTGTGGTAGATTATGCCAACTCTGTGGAGGCCGTTTATCATGCGTCAGTGCAATAAAAAGAAGCAAAGGCATCAGGGAGGTTATAGTGGGTCCCTTTCTAGGGGCCATAGTCACTTTCAGCACTCACATGGTCAGTCGAGCAGGCTAGTGCTGGCTTAATTATAGGTTTTGTCTCCTTCTCCAGCTCTATTTTCTCGAGGATTTGGATCTTCTCAGCATGGTAGTCAGATGGGTTTCGGCAGAGGTTCCCCACAGAGTGGGCTATCATGTCTGTGTTATGAGTGTGGCATTGTGGTCCACTATGCCAGAACTTGTCCTTAGAGGGGCATTAATCAAATTACTCCTCAATTTGTTTATCTTTTGAGGGTGCCTCCACCAACTAGAGGTGGGTAACAAGGTGACATCGTGGCGCTGGCCAACATATTAAGCGAGGTGGTCAAGGTCGTGGAAGACATTGGGGTTATCGCCAATTTTATGCTATTCCTACTAGACCTGAGGTTGAGGCCTTAGATGTTGTTATCATAGGTACTATTTCTGTGTGTTTTAATTTTACGTCAGCCTTATTTGATCCTGAATCTACTTGCTCTTGTGTGTCATCATATTTTGCACCCAATTTGTGGTTTCCCAGTGACGTATTATCTTTATCCATGCGTGTTGCTACTCCTGTAAAGGATTCTTTAGTAGTGGATCAGGTGATCCAGTCATGCATAATCTCTATTAGTGGACTAGACACGGGCTAAGTTGATTCTTTTACACATGGTTGATTTGATGTCATTTTAGGCATGGATTGGTTTCCCCTCACTGTGTAGTTTTGGATTGCTATGCCTAGTTCACCTTCGATTGTGTGGCAAGGTTATAGTACCCGTGCACCGACGGGGTTTATATCTTTCCTTCCGGTTAGGAGGTTAGTAGGGAGAGGTTGTTTTGCATATTTAGCTCATGTTTGTGATATTAAGGCCGATATTCCTACTTCTGAGTGTTTCCCTATTGTTTGTGATTTTCTTAACGTATTTCTAGCTGACCAACCAGTACTACCACCAAATAGAGATATTGACTTTGCTATTGATCTCAAGTCGAGTACTAAGCCTATTTCTATTTCTCCTAATCACATGGCTCCTACAGAGTTGATAAAGCTGATGGTTCAGCTCCAAGATTTGTTAGGGATTTATTCGCTCTAGTGTTTCTACTTGGGGTGCACTAGTTCTATTTGTGTAAAAGAAATATGGTACTATAAGGATGTGCATTATTTATTGGCAGTTGAACAAATTTACAATGAAGAACATCTATCATATGCGGAGGATTGATGATTTCCGGGAGCCGTAGTGTCCTCTAAGATTGAGTCAAGACCTGGTTATAGTTAGTTGCAAATTAGGATAAAAGATATTCCTATAACACCGTTCAGGACTCAATATGGCCACAATGAATTTTTGGTTATGTCCTTTGATATGACTAATGCTCCAGTATGCATAGGGTGCTTAAGCCCTACGTGGACTCTTTCCTTATTGTATTTATTGATGATATCTTGGTGTATTTTCGGATTAAATCTTATCATGTGCAGCATTTGAGGTTGACTCTTCAGATACTGAGAGAACACAGTCTTTATGCAAAGTCCTCAAAGTGTGAGTTTTTGTTGGAGTCTGTTGCATTATTAGGACATGTAGTGTCCTAGGAAGAGATTAAAGTTGATCCAATAAAGAATCAAGCGGTGCGAGATTGACCTAGGCCAATATATGTATCGGCAATTTAGAATTTTTTTAGGTTAGCTTGATACTATCAACGTTTTGTAGAGGGTTCTCATTGGTTGCGGCACTCTTGACTAAGTTGACTAGGAAACTTGTTGCTTTTCAGTTGTTTGGTGATTGTGAGTTGAGCTTTTCGAAGCTCAAGGATTTGTTTACTTTAGCGTCATTATTGACCTTGCCAATGAAGGGTCAGATATTCTCTGTGTATTATGATGCTTATGGTGTTGGTTTAGGTTGTGTTCTGATACAACAGGGTCAAGTGATTGCATATGCTTTGAAGTAACTGAAGGTCAATGAGCGCAACTACCGTACTCATGACTTGGAGATGGCGGCAGTAGTATTTTCCCTTAAATTTGGAGGCATTATATATATGGAGTTCTAGGTGAGATCTTAACTGACCATCGCAGTCTACTATACATTATGAGCTAGAGAGAGTTAAATTCCAGGAAACGAAGGTGGATTGAGTTACTGAAAGACTATAATATTCCAATTCTCTATCATCCAAGCAAGGTAAACTTCATGGCTAATGCCTTGATCCATAAGAGAGTCAGTATGGGTATCTTAGCAACATAGTTTATTTGTATAAATTGGACTTTGAGTGCATTTTGAGCGGTGATTCAGAGTATTTTTGTATAAATTGGACTTTGAGTGCATTTTGAGCGGTGATTCAGAGTATTTCTTCTCCTTCTTTTTGTTGTCAAAACCTGTAATTGGTGCAGGAGATATTTCTTATCGCGATTGCAGAACCTTCCTATGTGATCGGCTGAATCATAGCAGTTCCTCTACGTGATCTCTATGCAGTCTTACATGATCACAATGTGTTCCAGTAACTCCCTTGCAATTGCGTGCCATCTCATACATGATTGCAATGCTCCAATATCCCCATACTTATCGAATTACACTATTGTATTACGCGATCATGATGCACAAAATAGTTCCTCTACATAATTGTGACCTTTCTTCACGCAATCGGGATGAACAAATCACTGGTGGTATAAATAATCCCTGTACAAACTTTTTGTTCACAATACAACAGACCCCCCCCCCTTCCCCTCTTTTTCTATGAGGAAAAACATCAATAAAGTCCACCAAGGCTTGAGAAAAGTCCCAAGTTTGTCCCATTCGATTTCCCCTTAAATTGGTAATGTTCCTTTTTCGTTTTATTCCTTGAAAATCTAAGTTTCCTCCATTAATGGCACTAATTAGTTTAAACATTGAAACCTTGACATAATTCTTATATTATGGAATAAATTATCATCCCATGAGTTGTTTCACTCTGTAGTATGGTTGTTTCGTTGAATTGCCCCCGTTAAATCTCATAAAGCTTGCATCTTTGACCCTTTATAATCAAATCTGTCTTAAGCTATTTTGATGGCCTTCCCATACTTGAATTATGCTCAATTTTAGAGCATGGTTTCCTGGTAACGTTGAGAACCCTGTGGAGAAGTTTATTTTTGGTTCTGACAAGCGAGACCCGTGGGTCCATTTTAGGTTGAATTTTAATTTATACCTTTAGAATCGTATTGGTATATTGAATACTATTTTGCAAGTTTCAAAGTAATTGGAGTTCATTTGATATCAGTCTAAGGAGCATTTGTGAGCTTGCAATGCTTTATCGTCGGACGACAGGTAGGCTCCGTAGGGCTATCTCTTGGTTTACAACTTTAATAATTAAGCTAAATAGCATTTTTTGGGTTGGGCGTATAGGTTTTTATAGTAACCCTGAACCATTCTTTCATCCATTCCTTACTTTCTACCTATTTTGGCATCCAGATTAATATGTAGGATTTGTCTAGTAATACTTATGCAAGGCATAAGTGGTGGTCATTTCATATATATACATACTTGCTGATTTGTTGTGCATGCATTATATGAGAGGTTAGTCCATAGACTTCTTTAAGAGTGCATAGGGTCTGGGCTAGTATCAACACATGATTACTAAGTCGTGAAGGCTGGACACTGATTTTAGTAATGATAATGGATAATGACATAAACTAATAACTTAGAATATTCTAATAATAGTACAAGTTAAATACCTTTTAACTGCTTTAGACTTGGTAGAGGACCGAACACTCGACACTACTATTAGCCCAAGCTTTACACCCTGGCATCGGGAAATATCATTTGACTAATTAATGTTGGGACTTGAGTCCAACTATGTTCAGCAGTGAGTACAACCATTGGTCCTTGAGTCCGTCATCATATGGAAGTGAGTACAACCTTTCAATATTATCACATACACTAGTTTGGAGGATTATTTATATAGTTCCCTTGAGGTCTTGGTGATACAAGACATTTATGGAATTTGACGCCATGACTTACCGAGATCATGGCTCTATGAGACTATTGGTATGAGTCATTGAATGCCAAAATTTAATACCCTTGGGGTTCAATGTCTTAGGATGTGAGATTTGATGATGTTAGAGATTATACGTGGTAGGAATTCCTCCATGGATCTTGCCTCCGGGGCTACAGCGACACAGAGGAGGGGTATAGGATGAAGTAGGGATATACTGGGAATACTTAGGGTAGCCTTCCATGGATTATAGCTACTGGGCCTACGGGTACCGGATGAGAAATGTACATAGGACTGCGTACTTCATATGAGTTTGTTTACATTTCTGTACTAGATTTCTTCAGTGTACCCCTGGTCGTATGGGAGGCTAGCGGTGAACGTGTTTAGTGTGTATGTTGCATTCCTTATGGGGGCTTCATAGTGTTCATATGTTTATTAGATTACTATTATTATTACTCCATTGATATTATTAATGATTGGAGAGTTCTGATTATGTGGGTTATTATGCATTGCATCATCTTCTCTGTCTTTTCTGTCTTACTTGAGGTTACCGATATACTGTCAATACTCTCTTCTTGTCTTCTACTTGACTCATTATTTTTTATTAACATTAACATATATTTATATAAGGATTTTGAGTATGTCTTTCTTAATTTCCTGAAATCCTATTATGTTATTAGCTAGTGATGACATGATCTACTTGTTAATTTATTCCTATCTAGGTAGCTAGCTTCCATGATATACTGTTTGCTTCTATGACCCTATTTATTATCTTCTGTTATTTATTGTTTTTACTATTGTTATGTACTTAGTGAACACTTGAAGCCTACTGGGAATGATTTTCTTCGGCAACTTGTACTCATACTACACTTCTCAATGTGAAGATCCGAAACAAGTGCTCGACCGTGATTCACAGACCGCTGTTTACCCTGACCTTTTTTTTATCATATATTCAGGGTGATTTGGGGGTCCAATGTTTCCTTCTTCTCGTCAGATTTAGATTGATTTCCTTGGGTTTTCGAAGATACCATTGTATTAGATATTTGACTCCATGTTTCGTACTTAGAGGTTTTTTATTACACTGATATCGGGTTTTGGGGAATTGTTGACTCTTTATATTTCCTCTTACGTTTATACATTTCATATTATACTTGTTCTTTCCATTATTTTATAGTAATCCTCTGCTTTGGCTTTGGATTATAGGGTTGGTCCTCCTACTGGTGGTATAGTAGGTGCCATTATGATCCGAGAAAATTGGGTCATGACAGTATGGAATGGTAATATGGATACTCTGGCCTTAGCAATCAAACTTAAACTATACTTCTTTTTGTAAAATAATATTCTCATCCTTTACAACCTATTATTATCATAAAGTTACAGATAGCTACAAATTTCTAGAGTTAACTACATGCTCTTATTACCTTCAAGCCTAACTTAGAGGTCCAAGGTACTACCTATAATTAGATCATACTAGTCCAAGCTATTAGATTGGATATTATATATCCATAAAAAATTACTTCTTGTTATACTAAAGTCAACCAACCTTAATCTCAAAATCAAGGAATCGTTGTTTATGTACTGTAATCATTTACACAATCCTCATCAAAGTATTCAAGCCCATTACTATCCTTACTTTATGGATTTCTTGAAGCTAAAGCTACTAGGGACATCTTCCATATTACTAAATCAATAACTCTACACATTCTCTACAAAAAAACTTAAGATCCTAGGTGAAAAGGAACACTAAAGCTACTAATACTAAGAATGAATTGTTTTCCATCTTATCTTTTACTTAGCTTTTTTTCACTACAATATAGACAATAGAAGTTACAAATAGAGGTCTAACTCTAGATCTTAAGTATGGAGTCTAAACCGAGCATCACTACTAGAAGGGATACTTTTCTAATTGATCGATCCATGTGATAATTTTGACACTCAAGATGGTTTCTAAAAACTAAAGTCATGAACTAGACTGTATAGTTTGCATATAATAGAAGTTGGATTTATGAATCATTCTGAAAACTCTACGGCTGAAATCATAAGTTGAATCGATATGTGCATTATGAGAAAGTATAGGACTAATGTCTAAAATGATTTCTTCTTATTTTATAAATTGAACTAGATGTAAACTTGCATAAGGTACTTGAACAAGGGCATGACATGAATATTCATCTCTAACTAAAGTACAAGGAGTACACTGGGTATGATTGGGTCATTATCTGATGATAGCTCTAAGTTGTGGCTTCTTCCTAGTTGACTCAAAAGGCTTGACTTGGTTTACTAATTTACCATCTCCCTATTACATCAAAAGCTAAAAAAATTAAGTCTTGAGATTTTTTCTCGAGCCTAGACTACAATAACCACTCTACTAGGTCTAACACTCACTACACATATGAATTCTAAACCACCATTTAAAGATTTTAACCATTTACACTTAGATTTTTTCTAGAACATCCCTATGAAATCACTCTTATCTTCCTATTTCCACTAAGGCTATCATTAAGAAATTAATGTGTTTCTAGGTTACTAAAATCAAACATCCAAATATTTATCAACCCTCATAATGCAATACCTCATAGTAGTATAATAATCTATAGTTTAAGAAAATTATTCAATAGTAAACATGGGTAGCACAAAATTTTCTATCACTACTCAGACTTACAACTACTAGATAACAAGCCTTATCAGAATCAAAAACTAAACATTCAATCTCAACCACCCACTCTATTACTTTCAATATTACACACCACCATACTATACTACATCTATTCCTTGTAGCTCACCCTTTGAAGATATATTTATAATCTCATGGATTTTATAGGTTCCTCTCATTAAAACCACAAGAACATCCTAAATCTTTCAATAAATGGCTTCTATAACTATTGATTACATCCTATTATTGATCTTTCTGACACAATAAATTTCCATCATACAAATTTTCCTATTCGAAAACATCTTGCTAACCAACAACTTCTCCTCTACATTGTAACACCCCAAAAAATGCGCTAAAATTTGAACCATCAAACATAGGTTCCTAAGTACGGATCCCATAAATTTACACTTTTTCCTAGATGATAAAATCATTTCTAAATTATTATATTAGTGTTTTACATGATTCAAGGTCATAAGAAACTCCTGGCATAAAGTTAAATACAAAGCTTTTCTATGGGTCTAGTTTTTGTATCATTTCATGCATGGGTCAACTTCAAATGAAAATATATACTAATATATAAGGATTTATATGACACATAACCTATTAAAAAAATATTTGAGTCTAATTTCTAATGCAACAAATAGTTTGTCAATCCCATTTACATTCAAGAAGTTAGGACCGTTTTATTAGCATTACTAATGTTGCACGATTGGGGCTCGGTTTCACAAAGTGGTCAGCATTGATGGATTGTATGAGCATAGTGCATTAGACAAACTTCACATGATATATAAACACCACCAAATCTTGATATGCCACACCAAGTCCAAAAATTACCCTAGAAAGAGAAAAATTCAAGAATCCAACTTTCTCAAAAGTTCATTTATCATCCAAGGTAAGATTGTCCATAGAATATTCAATGTTTATTCGAATTACCACTTAATAATATCCTCCTATTCATGAAATCATATATTTCCAAGAAAATTCACAGCAAGGTTTCCAAAAATTGAGTTTTTGAATATTCTTCGACCAAGATAGATTTCTTCACTAAGTAGAAAGGAGCAATTAACATACGTGGGCTAATGAACATGGGTATTCTTACACCCATGTTACCAAATGCTAAATTTAAAATTGAGAAGATTGTAGAAAATTATTTAATTTTGTTCATATAATTCATGTATTTTTGTGAAATCCTTCCTAAGCATGTTCTGTATCATCCAATGTGTACTTTACAAGTGGTTTCGCATGATACATTACGAATTAC
>JBDJHY010064603.1:11994-23891 GCA_039654485.1 Withania somnifera
TGAGGTGAAAGTTTACCCTTTAATTATGAGTTGGAGTTGAAATTCCAAATTCATGTTTATTTGGCATAACTTATGAAATTTTAAAGTGAAATTCTTACTAGTCAAGTGTTAAGAATTCCATGATTTATTTGATGTTTATTAAAGATTTAGCATTTATCAACTTAACTCATTTTGAACATGATAAATATGATTTAATTTTGATTAAAGCTTGAACCACTTTGCAAATTTATGATATTGTGCAAAATTTGGCTTAAATTGTAGGCTTAGACATGATTTCCATTGAACATGAGAAAAGTTGACAAGAGATCGTCGAAACGGGCTACGGCATGGCATTTTACAAGAAATTTTCAAAGAGTCTAAGACATGATATTCTTATCAAGGATGTTTTAAATGGTTCAGTCAAGACTAGTGGTCTTAGGAGTAGTATTAGCATCGAGTGGATTGGGTTGAAGCCCCATCGCATAACCATGTTACCAATCATAGGGTTATGTTTTAGCACATAGAGCCATGTTTGTAATGTTCTAGTTGGATCCACCAGGTTAATGAATGGTTTCGTACCTATGGCGGGTTATGGTGCACCAACCATTCAAAATGATAGACTGGATTCCATGTCTGCTCATATGATTTTATAAATAGATCAAAGAGCATCCCACGAAATGTTTTATTGTCATTATTTTGAAATGATAAATTGAAACTTAAATTTTAGTTATACATTTTGATTTGTTTAGTTCGTTTAAACTCTTACTTTAGACATTGATTAAAAACTGTATATAATCATTCATTGCATAGCTTATACATGTACCACATGTCCAGTATGCAGTATGTCATTGTAGAAGTGATGAGTAAACAATATGTCGGCATTATAACTGTTAGTCAGCGTGGATCAGCATTGTAGAGGGTTTGAGGCTATTGATAAATGATATTGTTGTACATTATGTTTCTTGATATTAAGAGTCAAAGTCAAACTCGTTCATCCATTGCATAGTTGTTTCCTTTAGTATTTGTGATAGCTTGTTTCACTAACCTCCCCCTTACTCAGTATATTTAGATGTACTAATTCATATTTTCTTATGTTGCATGTCTTTCACATATGTAGGTTCATCCAACCTTCCGGACGCTTGAGGTTGACCTGGACCTACATTCTTAGTAAACTAGAAAAGAACTGTGCGAGTTCCCATTATATCTAGGAAACAGAGTTGTTGTTATTTCATTCTTTTATTTCTATTTAAGCTGAGACATCTGAGATATTATATCATTCAGTTTTTTCCCATCTTTGGAGAGTTGTCCTAGCCTTTTTTATACTAGTTTGTAAGTATATTTCAAATAGTAGAGTGACAGTTTATATTGAGTTTTCTTTTTATTCAGTATTATTATCATTATTGATTGAGATGTGAGGCCCATTACCCCTTTTAATTTTATTTTACTATGATATTTCTTCCCATGAGTATGAGTATTATAGTTATGCATGAGCCAAGGCTGCTGAAGCAACTTAGTTGCTAAGGATGCCCAGTCCCACCTAGGGGGTGACTCCAGGGTGTGAAAAACTTGGTATCAGAACATTATTTTCAAGTTTCCTAGGGTGATTAAAATCCAACATTAGGAGTGTCTTATTTGTGGGTTGGAAGTCAGCCACACATATAATTGAGAAGTTACTAACCTTTATAGGGAATATTTGTTTTATTCATATATTACTAGATTTATCTTGTTCATATATTAGTACATACTTTGGAGTTCAACTCCGAAAAACCTTTTCTAACTCATGCTTTACGAGCTTTAAATTATACCTCCCATAAGAGCATTAGTTTTGCAGAGAAACCATCCCAACAGTTCAAGAATCAAGATCAGCCAAATCAAGACCCTCAATTTCTTATTATATTATAATGCATCCCCATCCATCATTCTTGTTTGGTGGTGAGTTGTGTGATTCAAAGAGTGTAGCAGTAGTAGTAGTGGAGGAGACTTTTTTGTGGTAGACACTGAGGTATGACTGGGATAGTATTGCATATTAGAATGCTCCTAGAACTTTAATGATGAAGTCAGGAAGTGTAGGCGTTAGAGTGGAATGTAGTAGTTGATTAGTATAGACAGATAGATGTATTGTGATTATTTTGGAAGAGTAGGATGGTATGTCCTTGTGGGTTAAATGAGAGTAATACATTAGGGTTTTTTGCAAGGTAATGTGAAATGGAGAATAAGTTGATGGTTAGTAAGATTATATTATAGCTGAGTAATATAAGGTTGTGCATAGGCCTGAATTTTTTACAACAAACAATTGAGATGACTGTGTATTCTTGATTATAATGAGGCTAGTGTTACCAAGGCCTTGCTTTTAGTAGTGTAAATCATATTAGCAATGAGAAGTTGTATGTTATATGTGTTTAGTATTGAATGGTAGGCTTGAACTCTAGATGAGTATCCTAGTGTGAGGTATTGTAGTATGAGGGTGAATTAAGTATTGAATGTTTGATGTTAGCATGATAGGGAGAATGTTGACTTTCGAATGTTAGACTTTAAGGAAAAGAGGTAGATAAGAAGTTATTTCATAGGGAAGTCCCAAAATATAAATCTAAGTGTGAAGGGATGTAATCCTTAGAGAGGAAGTTTGGTATTCATGTGTGTAGTGTGTACTTTACCTTGCAGAGTGGTTAGTTGTAGCCTAGTATAGAGAAGAATTCCCTCGAGTTAGAATTTATAGCTTTTGCCTCAAAGGAGAGATAAATAGACCCTATCATGCATGTAATAAAGTGTAGTGTCGATGGATCTGTTTCTAGTAGAGATGTTTAGTTTAGAATCCATGTATGAGTTCCCAAGTTAGACTTTGAATCATGACTTTTATAGTTTATGGTTATGATTTACTTCCTATAGTGATTTCTTGAATGATGAGGTAGGTATTAGTGGAAGAAGTTGAATGGAAGCTAAGATGGAAAATAATGTATGTTCATAAGTAGTGGTTTTAAGGTGCTCTTGGAACCAAAGATTTTAAGTGTGATTGTAGTGAATGTGTAGAGTTTTTGGTTTATGTAATATTAGGAATATCCCTAGACGATTTAGTTTTATCTTCAAGAAAGCCACAAAGTGAGTATATTTATAACAATAGGCTTGAAAATTGTGTTGATAAGTGTTTAATAGATTATAGTATATGGTTAGTGACTCTTTAATTGAAGCCTAAGGTTGATCAATAGTAGGGATAAGAAGAAGAAATATTCTTGTGGATATAGAATATCACATTTTATGGATTTTACTAGTATGGTCCTATAATATCTTGTATTTTGCACCTCCGAGTTAGGCTTGAATAAAATAAGAACATCTGGTAGCCTCAAAAGTTTGTAACTACTTATACCCTAATGAATATCATAGGTTTGGGAGAAGGAATAAAGTGTTTTAGAGGAGGAAATGTAGTTGAAGGGGTGATTGTTAAGTTTGAAATTTTTAGTTGTATTTCAAAGGCCATAGTAGCCCTATTCCCACTCCATACATTTCATGTGTATGTTAATAACTTTATATTCAAATGAGGCTTACATTAAAACCCATTATTTTGGTTCATTATGAGCCTAGATTGGGTGGATGAGATGTTTAGACAATGATATGTTGGTAGTTCCTACAAAAAAGTCCCTATAAGTTTACGTCTTTAGTACATGATAAGTGTCTTTCTCTCGTATCTTGTGGTCATGCATATGCACTCCTACCTATATAAAGTCTTGCATGACACTATAATTCAGTTGATAACACTATAATTCAGTTGATAAGTATAGATTCGGCAACCCGAATCTGATATGCTTAGATTTAGTTCAGCTCAAGCAGTATTTCATAGTTTCATGTAAGTTCTTTGCATTCCTATATCTTGTTGGTTCGGCCCTTTGTAGTTGTGAGAGGCTCTTATGAAGTACCCAACTCTATCTCACACTTCATGGGCCTCAAAATTTTTATTTTTGATAGAAGCATTAATTTCAACCGGAGGTAATGGCCTCTCTATCAGGCCTTACTTCCCTGTAAAATGCATGTAGCATGTAGCATTGCACAAGTCCTATAATGTATTTATGTTTTACTTGAATGGTTTATGATAGTTCACATGTTTAAGTATTTTGTTCGTGAGTAGTTCATGTTGTTCTAGTGGTCAGTAAGTCATTTCTCATATTAAATTCCCTCACCGTCAGCTTAAATAATTCATTCCAAGACCAATGATCCCTAAGGGGAGATATTATAACCCCCAAAATTTAAGGTTATGTGATTAAGTACGGATCCCATGATTTTACTCATTTTTTTAGATGATAAAATCATTTCTAAAGTGTTGGAGTAGTGCTTGGCATGATTCAAGGTCATAAGAAATTCCTAGTGCAAAGTTAAGCAAAATGCTTTTCTACCGGTCTAGTTTTTGTATCATTTTATGCATGGTTAATCTTCAAATGACCATATATACTAATATATTAGGACTTACGTGACCCATAATCTATCTAATATATTTGAGTGTGGTTTCCAATGCAACAAATGGTTTTTCAATTCTATATGTATTCTAAAAGTTATGACCATTTTATTAGCATTGCTTATGTTGCATGATAGATGAGTCGTTGGGGCATGGTCGCACAACTTGAGAAACATTGCTGGATCAACTGCATTCTTGGAGCACTCTATCTCATCCACACGCTATATGAAAACACCCCTAAATAGTTATATGCCACCCCAAGTCCAAAAATTAACCTTAGAAATTAAAAAAAAATAAGATTCGACTTCCTGTAAAGTTGATTCATCATCCAAGGTAATATTTGTCCATAAAAAATTCAATATTTATTCATCTTAACACTTATTAATATCCTATTGGTCATAAAATCATTTTTTACATGAAAAATCAAATCAAGGTTTCCAAGAATTGAGTTCTTGAAAATTATTCTTGCATGATAGGTTTCTTCACCAAGTACAAAGGAGAAATTAATGATTGTAGGCTAATGAAAATGGGTATTCTTACACCCATGTGCCCAAACACGAAGTTAAAGTTGAGAAGATTTTAGAAATTATTGGTTTTTGTTCAAATAAGTTATGTATTTTTGTGAAATCCTTCCTAAGCATATTTCCCGCCATCATGTGAGTACTTTACATGTGCTTTTTCATACTACATTACGAATTACATGTTTCCACAATTCATAGTCATGTCCATGATACCTATTATTGGAGTTGGTGAAACTTTATGCATTAGTTGTTGGTTGGATTTCAATTTATTAAGACACTTTTATTGGGCATAACTTATGAAATTTTAAGATGAAATCATTTCTAGTCAAGTGTCAAGATTGCCATGTTTTATTTTAAGTTCATTAAAGATTTAACATTTATCAACTTATTTTATACATGATGAATAGTATTTACATGAGTTTGATGAAATCTTGAACGACTTTACAAGTTTTATGATATTGTGAAAAGTTTGGATTCAATTATAGGCCTATACATGTTTTTTTTAACATGAGAATAGTTTAAAAGAAGTCGCCTAAAGAGGCTAAGACATGGTATTTGACAAGAAATTACCCGAGAGGCTAAAACGTGTTATTTTGATCAAGTTTTCCTTAAAACTATTTTAAATGGTTAAGTCAAGAGTAGTGGTTTTGGGAGTAGTATTAGCACTGAGTGGAATGAGTTGAAACCCCATTCCATAACAATATTGTCAACCATAGGGTTATGTTTTAGCCCATATATGCATGTTTGTAATGTTCTAGTTAGATCCACTAGGTTAATGAAAGGTGTCGTACCTGTGGTGGGTTATGGTATGCCAAGCCAGTCCAAATGACAAAATGGATTTCATGTTTGCTCAAATAATCTTATATGTCGGCTAAAGAACATGCCACAAAATGGTTAAGAGTCATTATTTTGAAAGGATAAGTTGAAATTGAAATTTCAGTTCTACTTTTTGATTTACTTAATTCATTTAAACTCTTACTTGAGACATTAATTCAAAACTGTATTTAATAATTCTTGCATAGCTTAAACATGCACCACATATCGAGTATGCAGTATGTCAGCTTAGAAGTGATGAGTAAATAGTATGTCAGTACGGTAGTAGTTAGTTAGCGTGGCTTAGCATAGTAGAGAGTTGGAGCCTGTTAATAAATGGTCTTGTTGAACATTATTGTTTCTTGATATTGAGAGTCTGAGTTAGAATCATTCATGCATTTCATAGTTGTTTCCTTTATTATTGATTATAGCATGTTTCTCTAACCTCCTGTATACTCGGTATATTAAACTATACGAGTTGCATGCTTTCTTTTGATACATGTTTTTCACACATGTAGGTTCATCCAACAATCTAGATGCTTGAGGTTGACTTGAACCTACATACTTAGTAAACTAGAAATGAATTGTGTGAGTTCCCATTTAGTCTAGGAGACAGATCTGATCTTATTTAGTTCTTTTATTTTTCTTTAAGACGAGACAGATGAGATATTATTTGATTTAGTTTTGGCCAATTAGGAGCAGTGTCCTAGCCTTTTTGATATGTAGTTTGTTAGTGGCTTTTAGATGCTAGAGTGAAAATTTATGTTGAGTTTTTTTTTGTGCAGTATTGTTATCAGTATTGATTAATATGTGAGGCCCATTACCCTTTTTCATTTTAATTTACTATGTGATTGTTTCTGCTGAGTATGAGAGTTAGAGTTATGCATGAGCCAAGGGTCCATTAAAGGTTATTGAGGCAACTTACTTGCTGAGGATGCCTAGTCCTTCATTGGGGGTGACTCTAGGGTGTGACTTACTTGTCACTATGAAATTGCAGTAAATTATTAATCTTTATTCAACACTTAAGAACATATCATCCCACTACTTCTGCATAATCACATAACATATGACTACACACCTTTATAACAACTATACCCCGCTTTAACTACTATATTTTTTACTTCACAGTTCTTGCTCTAGAATCATTCTAGCATATCATGCTATCCAAGTTACACTTTTATCTATCCAAAAGCCTAAGCTCCTCTCTGAATCATGCCTAGCACTACCCTACTAACCTTTAGTGTCTACTAAAGCTATCCTTCTACACTGCTACTACTTCATTTTAGACTAGCATAATTCACCACCAAACAAGAATTAAGGATGAGGATGAATCATGAGGACAATTGAAGGCTAAGGGCTTGATCTGACTGAGCTTTTTTTTTTGGGCCTGATGAATTGGCTACCTATGAACTGGTTATCTTTTAGGAGGCATGATCTGTAATGCCTAAAGCATAAGTTGTAAAAGATTTATTGGAGTTAATCTCCACAACACTAATTAATACATAAATAACTTAAAAATTCCTAGACGCTTAGTATCCTCTATGTTAAATGAGTGGTGCACTTCACACCCATAAAAGAGTCTCTACCTAATGCAGGATTTAGATATCCTAGGAAACTTTAACCTATTTCTTTGATATCAAGTCTTCATGTACCAAGCTTATCCCATAGATAGGAAAAGGCATCTAAAGCCACCATGTAGCCCAAAAGTACCCTTCGATCTACAATACAACTAACTATACACTCAGTGGAAGCAAAGGTATTATAACTAGAAATAGGTTACCTCACATGAATCGATGATATAAAATAGTGAAAGAATAATAATAAAACCAAATATCAAGTCTACTAAATCTTGTCTGAAAGCCACTGACAAAGCTAAATACTTAGCTACTAGAACAACTCTTTAGCTAGCTTTAAAATAAATTGAAAGATGAAATAACCATAAATTATAGAAAGATTTATATGTAATATATAAAAATGTTAAAAAGAGTTTTTATCGCTAAATCATGAGGATTCACTAATCAACTATGAATTTGAATTGTAAACTGGTCAACTGAGTGCAGTGGGATGACTAGTTGGATCTACAAAGTAAAAACTAGTGAGAACAAAGTGTGTCAATACTTTGAATGTAATGAATATGAAGAAAGGTAACATGAACAGTCTATATCAATATGCTCAACTACAATAAGACATGAAATATGATATGCAATGTTTGAACAAGATAAACAAATGCTAACTGAATAGTATTATATTGAGAGAATTTAAGATGAATACTACTACATTGACACAATGATGCATGTTAGATGGATATATTTAAAACATCAAGTATTAAAAAGAAAATTTAATCTCATTATAAATAATAGACTCATAAATAGAGTAAAGCATATCATAATTTACTTATGAGAACTACAAATCTGACTCTGAGCTACAATCTCAATATCTAATATAATTTTGAAACTTTACCTTTTAGGTGTATAAAGAAACTCGATAATTATCTCAAAACTTCTTTAGTTTTAGCAAGATAAACAAACACTTAGTTAAATCCTTCGTACTAATGATTGACAGTTGAACAACACTCAGAGGTTATATAACCAACATATTTCGTGTGTTAGTCTACAAGTCCAATATGTTTTATTCTGTTGGAGGTGCTCCCTCAATTTTCTAGGGTAAAGGGAAATTCTAAAATTCCTAGTGGATCCACTAAGAAAAATCCAAATAGTCTCTCATTGGCCATATAATACCTTCCTATGTTTAGTGACATAATTTATGGGATAAGGGTTTTATACCCCAAATACTCTCGATACTAATACTACTCCCAAAACTAAGAACTCCTAACTAGTACGTATCACAATCAGTGAGAGTCATTTTAGAGAACCAACTAACTAATAAAAATCCATTTAATCCTCTTTGGAAAATAATTTGTACTAGCCTCTTTGGGTAAAAATCCATTTATTAACACTGACTTATTACTTTATAAAATCCTTGTTCTTTTTGAACCAAACAACTTTCAAAGATTACTGACTCTAAACTAGGCTTAAATAATTGTAAAAGCCAAAAAGTAAAGATTTTTTGGCTAAATTTAAAACAAGCTTAAATAGTTTGTAAATCAAAATACAAATCATGAAAAGTATGACACTACAAAATAAGATTTAACCATAAAATCTTCATAATTTATTCACGTTGACCATGTTTGATGCTTCTAGTACAATTCTATGATCATGGTTCTTCAACTTCATTCAATGATGACTTCCATGGGATTTGACTAAAACTCAAGGGACATGAAACTTCATATAAGTAATAAATAAACATCAACGACAATGCTAGGAAAGGTTATCTCAATATAAAAGATAAATTGGATAACCCTAAAACATACTTCTAAAAATTCTCAACTTGAAACTGAGGGTTTGGACACATGATTGGAAGAAAAACCATTTTAAAGTCCTTATGTACCTTATTAAAGATTTTCTACACCATAATTGATTATTGAATGGGTTTCTTGATTCTTCTGAGAAGAATTCTAGCAGAGAACTTTAGGATAAAACTACATTCTTTTTCTTCTTCTTTCTTTTCTTTATCTTGATTATGTATAAGTTCTTAGGCATAGGATATTATAGGAATTAGATCATACCTGATTATTTTATACATCTTATAGGGTCTTAAATCATAACACCCCTAAAATTTAAGCTATTTTTAACCATTCTATTTGTGTGCTTAAGTCGGATCTGATGAATTACCACTTGTCCTAGGTTATAAAATCCTTTATAATGTTTGGAAGTAGTGTTTGACATTATTCAAGGTCATAAGAAACTCCTAACGCAATGGTAAGTTCAAAACTTTTCTACCATCGTAGTTTTCATATCTTTACATGCATGGGTGAAACTAAAATGATTGTATCTCGTAGTACATAAGGAGCTACATGACCCATAGCCTATCATCAAAAAGTTCTCTGAGTCTAGTTTCCAAAAGATTAAACAGCGTAACAATCAAAGGTAATATTAAAAAGTTATGAGTATTTTACTAAAGCATCATAGCCCAAAGTGGTAGGGAGGGATGACCACCTTATAGCCCCTAATTAGGGGGCAACACCCTACCCATAGCCCCTAAATGTTAGGGTGATGCCCTACCCATCACCCCCTTTCTATTTTTATTCTACTTTTAGCCAATACTAAAAAAATAAGCATTTTTCAATAATTGTGGCGTCCCTACATCACCCTAAACCTCTGGGGCAACGCCCCCTTCATTTGTTGGTATGAAAAGTTTCTTATTTCTTTAAGGGTGGTTTGGTAATTTTACACCACTCTCTAATTAGTAACTATGCCATTTAGTCCATAAAATAAGTCTAAAAGTACACTCCTAATGTCTATTCACTATACTACCCGTTATTTCCCATACTTAACGTATTCTAAACCTCCTATCCTCACATAATCTGAAAAAATAGCAACAAGAAAGAAAAGAGTAAAGTTTTTCAAGATCTCTCAACCTAGGGTTCCAAGTTTCAACTTCTTCAAGAGTTTCTTCTATAGAATATTTCTCAATAATGTATTGGGGTTTAATGACAACTTCCTTACAGTATCATTCCTAAAACTACAAAAATTCAAGAATGTTTATTATTTTTTTAATCTTGGGTTTAGGACCCAAAATTCACGATTGTGTATATATATATTGTCTTCATACTTTCAATTATAAAAGATTTACATCTTTTATGATATATATATAATAATATACATATGTTTTCCATGAATTTACTCAACTAGCATGTTTAACTAAATCATCAAGAATCTCAATAGATGTATGGGTTTAAATTAAGAAAACTTATGAACTTTATACAAATTGTATTGATGACATAAACTATGCAAGGATCACATGTTCTAAGAATTTATCATGATTTCAATATATTTTACATGAACTTTTAACATCAAGCATGCATTAACTGTTTAGGATATTTATGACAAGAAAACCATGATTTAACATATTTGCAACTAGTGAAACTATATTGATACCTTTTCACTAATTCAAGGTTTTGTACATGAACATATAAAGCTTTATGAAAGTTAGCATGACAAGAATATGATAAGAAAAACAAACAAGGAGCTCTGGCTCAATTATTCTGAAGTTTCTGGCATCTGAATATGTCCTTTTTAAGGTCTTTTAAGAATATGAGCATTACACATATTTTAAAGAGGATTATTTAGTACTAAAAGGATTTACTCAACCTATTATATAGGATGAAGTTAGTCCAAAACTATGTTTCTAGCTCATGATTATTATGATTAAACTAGTTAAGGATCCTTATCTTAGACATAGAAATTTTATTCTTGGGCATGGTAAGTTAGGACGGCTTTTTACTAGTAAGGGTTGTAAGACACTGGACCTTTTTCAGTGTGGGTTTAAGACATCATATTTTAGTTATAAGAAACTCCGCAGCAAGTCTAATATTTTAATACTAAAACTTTTTTCTTGGACCAACAACACATGATTCACTTTTTAAATATTTACACCTTGATACAAAACTCTTAATTTCCAGTTATTACAATAATTGGGTCATTGTACAAGTTTTGTTTTCATTTTTATGATTCTTTTATGTTTGTTCAGACACTTCAATAATAGTATATTACATGTACTTACACCTTTTTGGTTGTATTTTATGATAATACAGATACAAGTCTTCCAGGTTACCAGCATGGTTAGTAGTAGAGTGTCGAACGGCTTGGTGAGTCCTCATAGAGCCGAGGACCAATAATTTGTTCTTTATTCATTTATGCTCTTTTAGTTTCATGTTGAGAACTATCTGTGGGTTGTCCCAGTGGTTCGTCCTAGTCTAGTAAAGGTTTGGAACATAGACTCATGTATTGTCATGTATTCTTAGGTTTTGACGATCTTGTGGCCAACTTATGAAATTATCCTAATTTACTTTCTATGACATTCCTATTAATTTTCATGTTCTATTTGATGGATTCCACCATATGTTAGGTTTACGAATAGGTGCATGTGCCAAGGGCTTACTTGGGCTCACTCGTGGGTCCCGATCGTCATGTCACATCCAGAGGGTAGTATCAAAGCATGAAATAATTTTGGGTACTGCACCTGTGGCATGGTACAATGCTTCTATTAGACGGTATATATGTTGGACTCCATGGCCACTCCCA
>JBDJHY010064604.1:0-13862 GCA_039654485.1 Withania somnifera
TACTAGTCTTTCATCATTACTATTCCCATGATAATAACCGACTAGGGACTTTTAAATCAAATTTCTTTCGCAGATTAAGGCTTCATTATCCAAGACAATTTGGACTACTTAATGGAACTTTAATTCATGGATGGTTGTTTTTAAGTTGTTGCACAAGTAACACAATTAAAAGAATAATGCCTCAAACTATATATAAATATCCAATAAGTATACATGGGTGAATGTACAATGCATTTGGGCTAGGGATAACACTAACAATTAGACCTATACAGTTAGGTTCTATACCTTTAATGGGCTACAGGGCACCCTTCCAACTGCGGTTGTACTTTGGACTCCATATTTTCTTCAATATTTTACTTCGGTTAAGAGAATCTCCCACAGTGTTCAGCATTATCAGATTTATAGTATTTCTGTAGTTTTACATAGCTTACTCGTTTTAACTCATAATTCATTTTATGACTTATTACATGCTACAAATTATCATTTGATTTCGCATAAAAATTATGAATCATAGTACCTCAATTTTTACATATTTTACACGACTTACTCAGTCTAATGACTTTCAGTTTCAGTTCATGTATTCTAAAATATTTTATCATCATATCTCAGGGTAAATTTTATGATAAATTATTTATGATCTTTCTTATTTTAAGTTTTAAAGCCAGTCCCAACATCAATTTTTTATAAAAATACTTATGATAATATAACCTTATATTTCATATGTATTTGAGTTCATAGTACAGAAAAAGATCTATGTTTCCGTTTGTTTTACTTATGCATTCATAAATATTTTCCCCCTCAGTCTTTTAGATACTTTTTGTATTATATATGATCAGCTTATATTTTAAAGTTATATGCATATCTCACATACTCATTACATCCTATAGTACTAATTAAATAGTCTGCTATGTTGTATTATTTTATAATGTAGATTCGACACTCTATCTCACGTTCATAAATAGCTTGAATATTAGTTTCAGTTCCAGTAGTTTATTTGGTGAGTCTTTATCCTTTGACGACTACAACAGGCTTAGTTATTTCTACAAATAGTATTATAGTTTTCAATTTTAGTTATTTAGAGTTAGAAGGGGCCTTGTCTCAATAACTCAGCAGTTACTAATAAAGGCTTTTTAAACATTCGTTTATACAATTGTAGTCAGCTTTTTCAATTTACTTCTCAGTCATAGAATTATTTTTTATTATTATAAGAGTTTATCTCATGTTTCAGCTTCCACATTATTTTTCAGTATGAGTTTTATGTCTCATATTAGGTCAAGGGTTAGCTTGGGGATACTTGTGGTTTCAAGTACCATATCCCATCTAGGATATATACTCATGGCATGATAAATTTGGTATTAGATCATAGAGGTCAAATGTCCTATGAAATCTATAAAGTCGTTTCTAGTAAAGTGTTACCTATAGGTGTGTTGTGCATCACACTTATAATCAGGAGGCTACAATATATTTAAAGAAAGTTTTCCTTTTTTCTTACTCTAAATTGTGCAATAAAGCAGTCTCGCAAGAAACTTATGCAAACTCATTTTTGAGGTGGTAGAAGCGGTAAAATTAAGATTTTCATCAATGTGGTGCTCATAGATAGAGCTCTCAAAAAATTTAAAATCTGCCCAAGGGCTTAAGAGAAGCCCATTAATACATTAAGGTCTATTGATTGAAAGCATACGTCCTTATCTATATGTCATGCTTTCGAGCCAGAGTAAGATACATATTAAAATTCTTCTCTAATCTTTAAGGTAGATGAAACTTGTAGGGAAGAAGTATGTTTTAGAATATTTGGGCAGTAATGTCACCCGAAGGATAGTGTGATTTGAAATATTATGAGTCATAAGTAGTAGAATGACCCCATAGTTAGAGGTATGAAATTTTGAGGGGATTATAGATAGACAATGTTGATTCCATTAGTATAGTTATAACTCTCATCGATTTAGGTGGAAAAGAAAATTTTGAGGTATAATTTTAGTAGACTAAGAAGAGAAGACTAGATTGTTAAGTGTTATAAGAAGTGATTGAAGTCACCAATAGGTGCAAAAGTCATGGAATCATGACCTTGGATAAGATGGAGTTAAGAAACTTATCTTAATGATAACTTTAAAGAAGATTTTTAGCATCCGCAAATATAGTCCCACGGGGATAGCTTAGTGGGCGTGAGATTAATTATGACCCAACCACATATAGTAAAGTGAGCTTAGCCCAATTTAGAGAATATGGAACAGGTCCCCAAATTTAAATTTTCATCTTTGATCTAAGGAGGAGATGATATTGTGGTTAGCCTAATCATATCCTGAAAACCAAATAGTGGTGTGTTTTAGAACGATTATGATGAGATAGTTATCCACTCTTATTCTAATACGTTTTTTGTATTTTATTCATTATAATATCTTACTTGTATCTTGTGGTTAGTACCATTCTCATGTCTCATACTCATATACCTCATATCGATTCATGTACATGATCAATCAACAATTTCAACACAGTGAACTTAATCTTATCATGAAGTTATTAATTCCAGACTTATTCTATACAACTCTTGACATATGCATTCTTGTTTCGCATTATTCTTAATCCCACGAACTCATGATATACCCTTAATTAGTAATTTGGGTTTATGGTTATTTCATGATTATACTCAGGGAGACCCTTTTATTCATGCTTTATGCATTCAGTAAATGAAGTTGTGACACCTAAATATTTTGAATATTTGGACTTGAATTAAGGTCCTAACAAACCTCTATCACAAAGTTGAGTACAAATTCTTACCGATTAAATTTTTATATAAATTTCATTCAAGATCAACTTCAAAACAACATATATATATATATATATATATCAGAATATGATTATCATTTGGAGCATAACCTATCATATTAAAGTTATCGGAGTTTAGCTTCCAACACATCAAATTCTTTATCATTTCGAGTTTGGAGTAAAACAATTATGACCATTTTAGTGAAGTACCATCAAGCATTCGTGAAATTGATGGTCTGTGAATGGGTTTAACGACCTGAATGATAGTCCTTCTTTATTGAGAAGTGAGTGGAAAGTTTTATAGGGGTAGTATGATTCAAATTATAGTCTCTCTATCAATTTCACAGCCTTTAGACCATGTATATATCCCCTACATCACTGTATAACAGTTGTATATCAATGTTTTGAACTTTCTTATAAAACTCAATTTTGAGTTTCTTTTCTCACTTTCTCACCTTGTTCGACCTTAAGAGGCCTCAAAAACTCTTTTCAATCCTCCTATATCTAAGTAAGTATTTTCCCTAATCTTAAAACACAAATTTAATAACTCCTTCAAGATTTTAACATCAAATCATTCTCTTATCTCTAAATCAAAATAGGGCTTTCTCCATTGGGCTCAAAACTTCAAGCTCTCAAAGTTAAACCCAGGGTTTTCTCTCCTTTTCATCTTTCTCCAACAACAAGGTATATTCCTTCCATATATATTAATATAGTCTTAGCTATTCTTAATCATTAGTTATGAATTTCTAACAAGATTCCACCCAATAATTCAAGGTTATTCAAGAAAAGTAAATAAATATTTTCAAGAACTCGAACATTGAAACTCATCCTCAATTAGGGTTCTTCTAAAGTATTCATAGAGAAAATTAAGGTATGTGGACCTCAACATAGGTTGACTTCCGCCTTTGTGTCCTATCTCTCTCAGTTTCAACTTCAAGTTTTAGATTAAAATTCTAGGGTTTGTCTCAAATATCTTGATATTGATGAAGTTATGTCTCCTAACATGTTTTATGATGATTATTAATAATTTATTATGGTATTTACATACTTGTTTATGAAATTAGATGTTTTTTAACTTTTAGTCAAACCTCGTAGTAGTCATAATTGAATGAAGTTGTAGAGGCATGTTCATAGAATTGTAATAGAAGCATGAAACAGGGTTAGGATTCATAAATGATTAAGTTTTTAGGGTTAAATCCTATTTTGTAGTAAGTTTCAGAATTTTCATGATTTTTACTCGACTTTGTAAAGTTTTTGAGCTTGTTTCAGCTTTGCAGAAAAACTTTGAGGTTTTGGATTCATAAATATTTAAGCATAGTTTATAGTCAGTAATCATTACACAGATATTTTTGTTACTTGAATTAGAAGTCTAGAAAGAATGAGTATAATTTTTGAAGTAATGAGATAGTGTCAATTAGAAAACCTTTTTGCCTGGGAGGATAAGATAGAATTTTTACTTGATCAGTTGGTTATTTAAAATACTTTTCACTAGTAAATGTCATGATTAAGAGCAAGTTAATTTCAGTTTTAGGAGTAGTATTAGCACTGAGTAGATTTAGACTTGAGAACCCCTATCCTATAAACTACATGCCACCATAGGTTTTGATGGCCTAATTAGGCTAGAGCGAGGCTTAGTAGATCCACTAGGTTGATCTTGACCTAGACTTTTGAAAGGTATAGTACACTTAATAGCTGGGGCACAGGCCGAACTTCATGTCTATTTACGTAGTTTTATCATTAGTTATAGAACCTCCCGATGTTATTCAATTGTTAGTCAGTAGTAAGATGGTTTTGAGAAGGTTTTAACGAAGTGTTTATTTGTCTACTTAAAACTAATGAGTTTTAAGATATTTAATGAGTTTTACTATTACTCTTGAAAAGTGAAATTTCTTTTTATAAACTGCTAGTCTTGCATAATATTACATATTGAGATTGTAGCTCAAAGTCAGAATAATTCATACTTTTGTATCAGTATTTCGCATCTTAGTTTCAATCTCAGATTAGTCAGGCGTTTAGTAACATTCATATTTGTGGTTTTTATAACTAAATGATGATCAACATTACCATATTTAATGAGTCCATTCTTTGTGATGAGTTCTAAACTTTTATTAATACTTGGTGTTTTAAGTAAACTCGCCTATCATGAATCATTGCGTTAGTATAGTAATGCTTAGTTAGATTATACCAGCATAGTAATATTTAGTTCAGTTTGTGTTAGCACAACAATGTTCAATCCATCTTCTGTTAGTGTAGCATTGTCCAGTCAGCATTAGTTATTTTATTCACGAATTATGTAGCCTACTTCATGTCTTATTGTAGTTGAGCATATTTATATAGCATGTTCATGTTACCTTCTTGCATACTCAGTACATTCAAAGTAATGATACATACTCTATGCTTGCAAGCTTTTATTATGTAGATTCAGCAAACCCTTCGCACATTCACGGTTAACTAGATTCTGCAGAAGTTCATCTTGGTGAGTCCTAATAGTTCGAGGTCCATATAATCTTTGGAGTTATGCTTTGTATTTACTAGATCCTGTTCTAGGACCTAAAATCCGAAAATGATGACACCTATGATGTGTAATACCCCAAAAATTTATCTAGTATTTGAACCGAAAGATCCTTATCTTTCTCCTTCCCTTTTTTCGAAAGAAGGGTCGGATCCGGACAAAATCAATAAAATGAAAGAAATCTATTTTTCTGGGAGTGAACTCCAGGCGAATATGAAGCGCATGCATACAAGTTATGCCTTGGAATGAAATTTCAAATCTGCTTTTTCTACAAACAAGAAAGCTATAAGTAATGCAACTATGAATCTCGTGGAGAGTTCGATCTTGGCTCAGGATGAACGCTGGCGGCATGCTTAACACGTGCAAGTTGGACGAGAAATACTATGCTCGTGCTTAAGTTTGAAAACTATGAGCTTCAACTTAATTATAAGTTATTAAATCCCTAACCTATGTATATTGTAAGCGTTGGAAGTTATTAGAGTTCACAAACAACTCATAGAACCAAAGTTAAGTTCAAGACCCTTCATAATTTGCTCATTTTGAGGTTCCTTCATACATAAGTCAACCTTAATCGACAATATATCCCAATATATAATTCCTCGGATGATCCATAACCTATCCAAAGAAAGGTATTTGAGTCTAGAATCCAACTCAACAAACCATCTGTCATTTGGAGCTCGGAGTAGTGAGATATGCCCAATTTATTAGAATGACGCAGTGCAGTGGACCTACTGGTTTGGTGTGCTGTTCGCACACCAAATTGTGAGACCCAAACAATAGTAACAGTAGTACTGGAAGTCACTGGTTTGGTGTGCGGCTCAATGTTTGGTTCTCATACCAAATTGTGCGACCCGCACAATGCAAAAACAACACCAAAAACTGGACAAAAATCTCAGGGACTTTTATGACTTTTCCCCTTAATATTTTCTACTTTTCTATGACGTTTTGACACTTTTAAATGTGTAATTTATTGGGTAGTTGGTGAAACACCTTAACTAACCTTAACCCATTACACTTAACCCATTAAAATATTACCCCAATTTTCATTCTCCTCAAATTACCAACAAAGAAAGAAAAATAAAAGGTTTATTTTCTCTCAAGCCAAGCTATCTAGGATTCATCAAGCTGCTTAGGAATTTAAGATTCTTCTTCGATCTTCTTCAAAAGGCTTCAAGTTTCTATGTCCCAGGTAAGTGGTATAATCAATGGGGGATTCCTTTAGCCCTTATTCCTAAGAACCCTATTTGGATTTTTTGCATTAAAGTATTGATTTTTATCTCAATAATTGTCCATTGTTTTACATTATATTTTGGAGTTATTACTTATGATTATGGTCAAGTTTTATTGCATATAATATTTCATGAAAGCATGATTTAATTGAATTATTATTTGGTCAATTTGACAAGGAATTTGAAAGTGTAATGAAATATTTTCAAGGGCATTTGATCAATTATTGAATACGTGATTTTATCGAGTCATTACTATTGAAATTGGACAAGTTTGATTTAATGATGATTTAAGGCTAATAATAATGCCTTGGCATGGAAAAGTTTTGAGAATTTTGACATGAATATTTCCATTGAGGCTTGCACATGAGAATTATTGCCCATTAAGGTTGGACATGAGAATATTGATTTAATAAATTGATTTAGGAGTAGTATATTTAGGAGTAGTATTAGCACAAAAGGACTAAGTCCCAAACTATGTTTCCAGCATAGGATTGATATATTATAAAGGCTAAATGTTTTTCATGTTAATTGCTAGTTAGATCCATTAGGCACAGTATATGATACATGCCTGTGGTGGGGTGATGTATCCCTCTCCGCAAGAGTATGGTGGATTCTACATTTTGCTCATGTGGTCTTATATGTCGATTATAGAATCTCCCACACTAATATTTGCTTGATATATTTTAATTTGAGTAATTTACTACATTTATTTCACTATTGACACTTTCATGGATTTGTACAAGGATTTACTAGTATTATTACTGCTCATGCATTGCATAGCCATTCATGGTTCAGACACTTGATATGGTCACTTAATTACTTTGAGCATGTTGTATTTACCTGCTATTTCTTACCTTCCCTGCTTACTCAGTAAATTCTAGTACTGACCATTATTTTACACTACATGGCATTCATCTATGTAGGTTTAGGTGACTTTCCATCCACTCCTAATTACTGATCTTACATTTTGAGATTTTGAGACAGTGGTAAGTTCCCATGTTTTGGGTACTGGAGTCATCTTTTGAGTTGTTATTTTCATAGATACCTATATTAGACTTAACACTATTTTGATTTGTCTTAATTTGACTCTAAGGTTAGCTTGGAACTTGTCCATAGCAACCTAGAGCTATCTTTACTTAGTGGCTTTTGGACAGATGTGTTAGAATTAATATTGAGTTATCCTTCATTTTGTTATTGTCTTTTATTGAATTGCATGAGATGGTCCTACCGTAGCTACCTTATTAATAATACTTAGTTATGTTTCAACTTGCGAGTGTATATTAGAGCATGATTTATCTAAAAGGGTTCGTCTAAAGCTATTGGGGCAACCTAATAGTGGAGGATGCCCTGTGATGCCTAGGGGTGACTCTGAGGCATTACATGATGCAATCCTAGTTTCGCAACACGAATGGAATGAAAAACAAACAACACAAAATAAGAAAATAAAAGATAGATTGAGAAATAGAGGATGAGAAGTGAAGAAAAAAGGAATTATCAACTAGACAATTGAAATTATAGGCAACAAGGGACTTGATACCCTCACCTCCTAATTGATTTCAACCAACAAAAAGATAAAACAAGGAGAAAAGAGACTTTTGTTCAATTAATAGACACTTACATGAATCCACAAATGATCAACCAACTTGAATATCAAGGAGAAGAAGTCCTAGACCAACAATAGGTAGGAACCCATCACTAATCTATATTAGCAAGCAAATCACTAAGCTATCCTAACCAAGATAAGAGGGAATTTAACCCTTCACTACAACTATACGCTCTTAAAAGTTTCTTAATTCTTTAATAATCCAAATTCTCTACCAAAATTCAAAGAGCAACTATTTATTCTAGTCTTCTTTTCAATTATTTACTTAAGCCCAAAAGTGACTCAATATGTCAAAATAGCTCTCAAGTCTTGAAATGACCTTCGTGTGGAAACGGCGGACCGCATTCAAGGATGGAGGTATGGATTAGCCATTGTTTGTGACCGTCGTGTTAGGCAGTGAGCTGGTCGTCGCCTACTTATTGAGGATCATAGGCCTCCCATATGTTGTAATTTGTCAATTGGGGTTTGCAAAAGGTTCCTCATGCATCATTGTTCCAAATTTTAGCTTGAAACTCCTTTAGATCCTTAGCTTGAGTCCTTGTGAATGGTCTTGAAGGGTGTGTTCCATTCATGCTCATATCATTCTCGCCTTCTTGAAAAGGATTCATCCTCGAATATGAACCTTGCAACAACAAAGGAGGAATACAAAACCAATATATCCCCATGGTATGAGGGTTAGTAAAATGGTTAGTGTAAATTAAAGCTCACCAACAAATAAAAACAACTATGGATAACCAATTTTTCTGCAATATCCACATAAACATGATAAAATCTAAGGCACAAGAAGCTTGGCTATCCCAAGGGTTAAGAGAAAAAGAATCCTTAGAGGAAGGCAACACAAGTTTAGAAGAGTCACATGTGGTTTGAATATAATGAAAATTGACCATCCACGTGGAACTCGAACTTCTATGAGAGGCTAACCCCAACCCGACATGGGTGTCATAATAAGCAAAGAGGTAATATAGAAAGGTGTTAAGAGAACTAGTTTAATTAGTAAGTTTGCAAATGGAAACAAGCTCCCAAGTAAGCAAAACTCCCTAAATTAATTCACATGAAGTAAAAAACTTACCATGTGGAATAAGGCCACCTCTTTTTCCCCAATAATCCTCTAAAAGGAGTGGGATTCCTCATGGAGTCCAATCACATACTCTAACTTGCCTATCCCATTGAAGGTGGAAATGAGTATCAATCATGGGATTGATAAATAGAAGGTACCATGGACTCTCCCAAGTCAATTGTTGCTTAGCATCTCGACCAAACTCATCCAAATAAAAGCAAAAATAAAAGACATCATCGGGGTCAAATGGGAAGATTCACAATCATATGGGTTAAAAGAACACCCATTTTCCCCAATGGAACCCCTAGTTGCATACTACGTGTATTTCACATTAATTCAAGTATTGTCATATGTAAATAGGTAGTATACAAAGGTATCTCTTAAATTGACTTTATCTAATATTTCCTTATAAGAAGTTGTACTTGTTGGTTAAAGTACATCAATGTGTTAGTCAAGAATAAAAACACACAATGATGAAAAAGCAATTATAGCACATGCATTACGTCTCTCCTCAATATTATTCCTTCCAATTAATGTACTACCATCTCCCAAGGGAAAGTTTCCATCATTGGAAGGTGCATCATCAAGCCATAGTGGGTTGTTAAACAAACTATAACACCCAAAGGAAGCTACATGTTCAACATCACAAGCCTCCCCAATAGGCACATACTTCATAGACATGTAGTCATAAAACATATTATCCTTGAACATAACCCCACTTCATAAGTCCTTTGATAGGAACCAGTGATGAAATCACAATCCAAGGAATCGTAGTCATTATACAAACAAACTACATGACTCTCTAATTGGTCAACTATAGCAACTCCATCACTTAAATAAGGTTCCATAAGAACATGATTCAAATGCTTACTCAGTGGGTCATCGTTACACAAAAGTCAACCATTATCATCAAGTATGCTAGCCAATGGAAATTCAAACTCATAATATTCAAATTCAAGTTCAAGCACATTATCACCACTTTAGATTCAACTAGCATAGAGAAAATCATCTTCAAGATAAATACTCCTAATTTGACTCAAACCACCATATTCAACAAATGAATTATAACTAAAGCAATCACAAGTCTCAAGTAATTCATCATCATAGTTATCAAATAAGGGTGGGGTACATACCAGGGGTCACAATTAAAACCAATATCATTGGGACCTTTAACACCCGGGTTCCTTAAATAATCTAAGAAGTCAAGATTATTTTGACCCAAAGGATCATTACCACTACAATATAATTCATTTCTATCCAAAGCACAAGTGTGGACACTAGATCTTACTAAAAGATTCAACTCGATTATCAAAAGGATCAACTAGTGTGACAACACTCTCACAAGCTACATTCTCCATACCATTCAAAGAGACATTAAACTTGACATATGGCAAGGACCCATTCATGTCATAAGTGATAACACTATATGGACACAAATTGACTTTTGGAAATTCAGTCCGGCCATCTATAGGATCAACTAGTGTTTGTGTACTCATAATATTGACATTATCATCACGAAACAAAGTGCTACCATGGTCATCATAATGAAAAGGATAATCAACATAAAATAAAGGATATTCAAACAAAGGATAGATTTTTACACACACTCAAATTGACGTCATGCTCTTTTTCAGCACTGGGAGTGTTGAGTTTATCTACCATACATTCAAGATCATAAGAAGAATATTCCTTATCATGGATATCTTCTTTCGAGAACTGTTGACCTTCTGTCGAGCTTTAAAGTGCCTATTGATTCTCCATGCAATGAGGCTCTTCATTTGGATTCCTCCCAAGAACATATGTGTAAGAATCACTACAACTAGAAGCAGAAGAAAAGTTATTGTAATCTTGTGACAACTGACTCACGTCACTCCACACAAGCTCTCCTTTTTACACTCGAGAGTTGTCACATGCACTCCTTTACTCCTCTCAATATTTTTTCTCCTAATTTTATCAGAGTTAAGGCAAGTTCCAAGGACTCCCGGTGAAGGGTTTGAAGATCCCTTCACATCAAGCCTCCATTTGGCTGTACAAGGAGTAGACGATTTCCTTTTTATGTTCAACTCTTTAGTGCTAAACTCAAATGGTGCATATTTTTTAGATTCATCTAAAGACTCCTTTGTTGCAACCTTACAAGTAGTCTTCATCAACCTTTATTAATCTTCGGCCTTAAGTCGATGTCACAGTTGAAAGGACTTGTCAAGATCCACCCCTAAACTCATTGTATTCTCATTCAAGTCTTCCTTATATGATTTGGACGACCTTTCAAGTGAAAGTGTGTCTTTTGTCCTTGCTTCTTGTTGAGGACTTAGAGGGAAAAATTAATTCAATTTAGGGTCCCAAGCAAAGTTGTTCCAAAAGTGTATATGTGGGATTCCATGACATTGAAGCCATGCATCCCCCAAAAGAATTTGTCAATCTTGTAAGGGAAGTATATCGCACCAAACTTATTCTTGATAAGGTCCAAGTGAGAAGAACACCTTCACACATATATCTTCCTAATACCCACCCAAAACTGAATATGGTTCTCACTTTATCACCCAAGGTAGTCCCAACTATTCGACCACATAAGGTATAATTTAGTTGGGTGTAACATGATCATCAAACTCAAGTATAAATCCCGAACAACTACACACATTCACATTGATCTTACATATTTATCTAACCAGGATGTTATTTTCCTGATATCTTAGATCCACCTCACTCCCATTAATCATCAACCCTCTTATTCTACTCCAACCCTCATTACTATGGGTGAAAAAATGCTCGAGAATAAGGGAAGGAAGTAGGGATTGTAGTATAATAGGAAGTAGGTGTCACATTTCTACTTTGGTCCATATGATGCTTTGAAGTTGGTCCAATATACTCTCCAATTCCTTTGAATCTGATAGAAAGTTGCACAAGATGAGGGATAGAATTCAAACTCAAAACTTTATTTCCACATTGAATAAAACAGACACTAAGAACTAATTAATAGCTAAGTAGGACTAGTATTAGTTGATTACTAGCTGTGGAATTCAAGAAATAAAACTTGGTATTAAAATTGGTATGATGGAAATAGACCTTGATTTGGGTTGAAAGAGATTGATTCAAAGTTGTTTAGAAAATTTTAGGCCAATTTAATATCATAATTGACCGCCATCTAAGAGGGCAGACCGCCGTCCCTAATGGCAGTATGGTCAAGTAGAATGCCATCCTCAGTGCTCCACCCTCAACCCAAAAAAATCCAAACTTGATATTTCATCTTGACCGTCATCCAGGTGGGTAGCAAAAAAAACTGGATGTCGTCCTCAATAGTGCCCAACCGCCATCTAGGCCAGTGTACCTGAAGCTTGCACGAGATTTTCTCCTTACTTTTAATTCCTTTTGCACCCTTGTATCTGGTACCATCCACGGAGATATTCCAAACACCTTTTCCACTCAATTCCCAACTTAACTCGAATCAAACATCTTCAATTTGAAAAACTTCAATTAACACGGTATGAATTCCACCAAGAACACCCAAAATGAAACTCAACCAAATCAACTCAAAATTTAATAGAAACTGATATCTGGGGCCCTAATGACTTGGAGAACACGGTTATCAACTTGTAAACAACAAGTTACAACTTTTACTTGAGGACGAGGGATCAAATGTACTTGTTCTTCAACTTTTTCACATGAAGGTTCATATGAATCTCATGAACAAGTCTTGAAATTCAAAATCCCAAGTACCTTCAAATCAACCCGAAATTGTACTAGATTTTAACCACGTACTGCTTGAGTAATTTTGATCAATACCCACTACTTTTTATCAACAAAATCGTCCTGGGAATTGAAACCCAATTTCAGATCCTTCAAGTTATGGAGAACACAATGAGCAATGGTGACCTTCAAAATTGACTCCCTCAAATGTCGCTCAAACTCCACCAAATTTGAACCCCAAGCTCCTTAGGTTATGAGAATCACTTCCAATAAGCTAAAAAGTCTCTAAATCCAACAACGAAGAACCAATTTTAGGTTCAAATTTTGGAACTAAGGATGAACAAGATGAACACCCAAAATTAGATCCCTAGTCAAATCTCCACCAAACCTTCTAAAATTTGAACCCTAATCCCTTCTTGTTAAAAATATCAATCCCCAATACTTTTGGAGCCCTAAATTAAACCCCAATTTGAAGACCCAAAATTTGGAAATTATGAAGGTGATGAACAAGCAAACCCAAAAATCACACCTCAACCAGATCTCTTCCAATTCACTTGAAATTTGAGATTCACGCTCCTTGTAGTAACGAATTTACTTGTATGTAACTTTTAACACTTAAAATCAACCAATCAACCTCTAGTTTTCAAATTTCAAAACCTCCAAAACCCTTCAATGGTGGAATTACGAATCCAACCCAAAATTGACTCAAATTCAAAACAATGACTCAAAAACTCTAGGAGATCGATTCTGAATGTTCAAAATCAAAGAACAAACATAAAATCAATCAGAAACTAAAAAATTTTCAAAAATTTCAAAAAAAATTATCGAACTTTTTTTTATGAATTAAGGATTGTAATTCGATGGAAAAAATTAGTAGGCAAAGCTATGAAACTAAATGATGTGATCCTAGTTTCTCAACTCGAAACAAATCAAAAATAAATAACACGAAATAAGGAAAAAGGGATAGATTAAGAAATAGGGGATGAGAAGTGAAGAAAAAAGAAATTATCAACT
>JBDJHY010064714.1:0-13862 GCA_039654485.1 Withania somnifera
CAACCGAGTCGCCAGGGATCCGAACTATCGGTCCCAGCAAGTCATAAATGACTTGGGGCAACTGTTGAAATGCTCTATGATGCAAGACGTCACGTATTTATCATAAATGACCATGAGGGTCATTACAAAAATCTTCGAGTCTCGGTTTTTTTTTTACCAAGTCATTGGGAAATAGTGGGAGAAAAAACTCCATCCTTCTTCAAAGAGGTTCTCTCCAACCATACCATACCACCCAGGAAAGCTTCAGCCTACTTTTGCTTGATCCCCAAATTAGAGAATGCCTTATCCCTAAATAACTTCATACCAATAAGACTTTGTAACATTAGTTACAAAATCATAACCAAAATAATTGTGACCAAAGTCAAAGCCATTCTTCACTGGATTATTAGTCCCAACCAGACCAGTGTTTTGGCTAATAGGAGAACATCAGATCAAGTTATCATTGTTCAAGAATACATGTCCCATTTTGGCAAAATGAAAGAAAAAATATCCAATACGATCCTGAAGATATACCTGGAAAAAGAATTTGACAAACTCAATGATCTTTCATCATAGATACCTTCAAATACTTTAACTCCCCCCACACCCTCACCAAGTTGATCATGTCTTGTATCTCCACAAATTCCATCTCTGTCTTGGTAAATGAGAAAATAATTAACCCTTTAATCCTTAAAGAGGTATTTGACAGGGTGACCCTATATCTTCCTACATCTTTATTATGTGTATAGAAAGTCTTTATAAGGAATTTGAGAACCATGTCGATTCCAAATATTAGACTCTCGTAAGCATCATAACTGGAGGTCCTAAACTTTTCCACTTTTTCTTCGCTGATGATCTTACTCTCTTTGCTAGAGACAATACCATGAATTGATCTACCATTTTTAATACTCTAGATTTTTTCAGGAAAGCTTCATAACAATAGATTAATTATGACAAATCCAAAGTCCTCTTCTCTAGAAATTATCACCCGACCACTGCTAAAAGTGCTCCATATAAAAGCAACAATTGAATTTGATAAATATTTTGGATTTTCCATGTTTCACAAGAAGCCTACCAATAAAGATTTCCAATTCATCATTAACAAGATGCATTCTAAGTTAGCTGGCTGAAAAACCAACCTCCTTAACTTGACCGGAAGAAACATCCTTATAAAAGTCAAACTAAATAGTATCCTAAGACACATTATGCGGTTCATCAAAATTCCTCAAAAAGTTGCCTCATCCATCAATAAAACCCAAAAAGACTTTGTCTAGTGATCCATCTATGATAAGAAAAAACTCTACCTCTTTAGTTCATCACAACAAAAGAAACTAAAGGTGGGTTGGGTTTACACAAAAGCAAAATCATAAACAAATCTTTTTATGCCAGACTATCTTGGAGACTTCATGCTAATCCTAATAGCACCTGATGTAAAATCCTTAAAACCAAGTACACCCTCATAGTATTGCCAACAATTTTTTCAAAATCATTTCTAAAACTTGGAAAAAATTAAAAAAAAAAAGGTTAGGAAGATTTAGCTCCCTGTATAAAATGGAATATTAATAATGGCACTAAAGTTTACTTCCTCTTTAACTCTTGGATACTTCACCTAAATCCCATCAATTCCATCCTCCATGGCCTCGCTGATCCGAATGACTTAAACCTCAAAATCTCATACATAATCAACAATGACCAATATCTCCTTCACACTCCCCTAAGCATCCAACTAGCCATCAAAGACTTACCTCTACCTAACCCTAGCATTGGTTAAGATTCACTTTATTGGGGCCTAAGTAGCAAGGGAAAATTCTCAATTGGTAGCATCTATGAGCTTCAAGGGAAAATTCTCAATTGGTAGCATCTATGAGCTTCTCAACAAGTCACCCCCAACATCAAGAATGCATCCTTAAACCAATTTCAATTGGTTTGGAGATGGAAATGCCCAAAAAAATCAAACTTTTGTGTAGCTTGTTCTTCATAAAAGAATCTCTTCAAGCTATTATCTCAACAAGATTAGCTTGAATATTCCTGCTTCATTTCAATCATGCAACCACCCGGCTTAAAATATTAATCATATCTTTTTCCAATGCATCTATGCTATTACTTTCTGGAATAACATCAAAGCCATCATCCTATCCCAACATTGTAGTATCATTGATGTCATGTATGACAATAATTATTAGACTACTTGAAAAAAATTAAATGGACAATTTTCTTCAATGAAATTATCTTCTACCTTTTTGTTTTTAGAATATTTGACTTAATGGAAACAACGTTCAATTTTAAAAATTGCATTGTGTTGCTTCTACTTAAAAAAACCATTGCAAATGCTTCAGAATTCCAACACATTATTGCTAACGAGAATGTTGGATAGATATATAGTCACCTGTATGGATAAAATGGGAATCACCTAAGATAAACCACTTCAAGCTAAATATTGACGGAGCAACCAAAGTTAACCTAGAAAACGGTGGGATTAAGGGTGTAATTGGAGATCATTGAGGCAACTAGATTGTCGAATTTTATAGGAAACTTACCTATACTGATGCATTGATAGCTAAAATATTACACTATGGCAGGGTATTGAAGTTGCTAATAGCTTAATCTAACTTCGTTGGTGATTGACACGAACCCAAAAAATTAGTGGATATATTTTGCAATAACAACTTGGTATATATAACTTTGTTTTTATATTGCATATGCTTAATTGCATCATTGGAAGCAAAAGTGTCAGCCCACATATTTAGGGAACAAAATAAAGTAGCAGATATGCTAGACAAAAAAAGGAATAAAGTCTAGAAACTTTAAAAATACATCTATTTTGTTAACCCCCTCCCTTTCCTCCCCCCAATGGTAAAATCCTTGATGCTGACTAAAATCTTCGAGGCTGAAAAATTAAGCGTCTTAAAAGTACTTAAACTACATTTTGCTCACTTGGTTAGTATGTTGCTAGAATATGTTCTTTGAACTATGCTGGGCAAGGGAGTAACAACCCTATCTCACTTTAAGTTTATTAATGTATAACCCCTTTTAACTAAAAAATCCTTGAAGCTCAGAGAAACAAGTAATTTAGGGGAACTTATATAAATGTCAACTTTTGTTAGTTAATTACACTCTCCATCCGATTTTTTCCTAATTACATAAAATACTCATTTTTTTCCTGGTGATATATTCCGTTCTACGTGATACATTAAAGTACTTCGTGATACATTGCAGTCTTCATGAGACATTGAAGATCTTCCTGATAAGTCTCAGTCTGCTTTATAAATGATACATTACCGTTCTTAATGATACATTGAATACTCCATGATACATTGCAACCTTCGTCTTTGTCATTTTCAAGAAAGCAATTTTTCTTTTATTGTATCAACGAACCTAAAACTTGAACACCCAAACTAAATTCACAAGTTGACTACAGAGCCTTTTCGCAAGAAGATTATGAACTACGACCGAAACCTCAATCAATTGCCTCGAGTGTAAATGCTAACTATGTGTGAGTGTGCGATTCGATGTGTAACAATGAGGGTGAATTAAAGGGTAAATGGCGTGGAGTATATTGTTGGGGGGAGGAAGCGGTTCGATTATGGTTATTGGATTAGAGTCAAAGTGGAAATGGAGGTTGATGTGTTGCTATTGTTGGTGTTAAGGAGGTAATTTTTTCAATTGTGATTATGGGGTAGAGGGAATCTATGTCACTGGAATTGTGTTTCTAACAATGGAGAGGAATTTTTTGTTTTTAGAGTTTTTTAACCGAATGAAAATTTTGAGTGTGTGAGTACCTTGTGTGTGGGAGGGAAGATTCGAAGGATTAATTTGGTAAAGTATCAAAGAGAGAAGAAAAAAAAGGAAAAATAAATACTAAATAAAATAAAATAAAAAGGTGGATATAAGGGATATTATTGATAATAATGTTGGATGGGTCCTTCAGGACATAACTCGGTTGGTTTGGAGGATGTAGTTTATGTGGGCTGCCCGGATTCAATATCGCTCAGTGCCTTCTAAGGTTGGAGCCTGTTGCATATGACTTATTTAGTATGGTTTACACGGTTTGCAGGCTATTACAGAATTTCGTGGAGTTTCAAAAAAAAATAATGTTGGGTGATGAATTATGTAATTTTTCCTTAAATTTAAGCAATCCAGACGGGCTCATATTTTAGTAGTATATGGATTGATCATAAAGTGGACCTCCCTAAATATTCAAGTTTTTCTTCTTTTGAGTTTCAATTTCTATCCTCCATTATTTTATCTCTCTCTCTCTACTCCTCACTGCCGAGATACAAACCGAAATTTTAAGTAATGGAAAGGATAAGACCCATTTCACAGCAGCAGAGTGCGGCAGAAACCCTAGGGCGTAAAGAAGAAGAAATAGGACAACTGGAAGAAGAGATACAAGAATTGGAACAACAAGTACACGAAATGGCTGACAAAATTGTGGATTACAGAGCCACAATTCCGGCTAAGCTTAAAACTACTCTCTATTCCATTCTTGCTGCCCAAAGACCCCTTTTAGATACCCAGGAACCCCAATCTCAACCTGGCTGCTCCAATCACTCACCCACATCCGGTACGCTTCTTTTAAGTTTTTGAGATTCACAGTGTTAACTACACGGAAAATTATTTTCTATTGGAATGGTTTTGGCCATAAATTTTGGATCACTTTTTCGAAAAAAAGAATATTCAAATTCCGAAATCAGTTTTTGGGGTTTGGAGACTTACATTTGCAAAATTTCAAATTTTTTTTTGAGTAAAACGCATGTTCAAACACAATTTAAGTAGCGGCAGATGTGCTAAACTAAATATATACTCATAATAGCTAGCGGTTAACCTTTGGATACCATGTATTTTTGGCCAAGGGTGTACACCCAACCACCCTTCACCTAAGGTGGCCCCATCCTTCACTGAAGATTCAAAAATTACACAAACTAAAGTTTCAACTTCAAAATCTATGGCCAAATTGGCGTATAGAGTTCAATGTTTTTAGAGGATTCTAGTTAGTTTGGGATCGAGGATAGTTAGGTTGATTGATTTCTTGTTTCAGCATTGATTGACAGTGTTTTATGTAGTATGGATGCTTTTAATAGGAAATTATAATGGTGGCATTTGGGATCTCTATTCAACCCTGCCCGCACTTGGTAGATGGAAAAATATCAACTACCTTATTTGTTTCTGCTAGGATATGAACCCTAGTCGCCTGTAGTTTGTATTCAGCTTCATTGACCGGTGCTAGTGCTACTAGACCAAACCTTAGGTATTTTTCTCCATTTCTTACAGATAGAAGTAAATTCGTAGTACAAGAAGACCACGATTATCAAACGGTCTTACAGGCACATTATGGAGGATGGTGCAACGATTGAATTGAAAGAGGATTTAAGTGTTTCCTTGTGAATAATAAATTGCTATCCTACCTTATAAAGAGAGAAATTTATCCATCCTAGTTCTGCATAAACTATAAACTCATTTCGGACAGCATGTCCTTATTATGTGAGCTACTGTTATAGCCTGGGAGTCCAGAAATCGCTGTGTACTCTGAGTTTTGAGGAGATCAGTGGTAGAAGGAGACTTGGGGTAACACCACTGTTGTGGGCTTTGAACTTGGACCCATTTTGTGGTTTGAAACTTATACATTATGGTAAAAAGGATGTCCTTCTGCTCTTATCGCTTGAGCTTTTTTCTCTTAGGGATTATATGAGTTGGTTAACACTTGGGTGAACTTGCAGCATTGTGAATTAAGGTGGTGTCATAGATCTCTCTGTTGACGTGAATTTAATCTTGCTTTCTTATGTTAAATCTAATATTGTGCTCTAGGATGCAGGCTTGCAGCCACCAAACTAGTCATTCATGTCTTCTATGGTCATGCACAAAAGGTTTGTGTGTGATTCTAGCTATATATATCGAGGCCACCAAACTAGTGAAGCCCTTAGCTGTGTGCCTATTTTTGTGTACTATACAATAGTTTGGGTCTAGCTTGACCTATCGAGTTAAGCCAACAACAACAACAACAACAACATACCCACCGTAATCCCACATGTGGGGTTTGGGGAGGGTAGTTTCTACTGCCTATCGAGCTAAACTATAATCTGAATATGAGTTTTCAAGCATTCTCATATTCTTGAGTTCATAATGATTGAGAAAAGACAAATCGTTTGCTGTAACTGTTCAATACCCTACGAAAAATTAATCGCATCCAAATATTTCCAAGGCTGAATGCACTTTGAATTTGATAAATGCATTGCTTATGAAAAATGTGTGTGTATATCCTATGGATGTATCCATTGTTGATCGAAAGTTGTAAACTGATATTCGAAAGAAACGATTGCTGAATTACAGATTTGATCTTGTAATCTGTATATTTTGTGGCAATTGCGTTGAGTATTGCCCAACAAATTGTTTATCAATGTATTAACTTTTTAATTGAAACTGTACTAAGAGATAGTTTGTATTTAGCTTGACCCACCAAGTTAAGCCATTATGTGAATATGAGTTTTCCATTATTCTCATATTCTTGAGAAAAGAGTACTACCTTCTAATTGAAACTCTATGCAAACCAAGATCAATATAACACTAATAAACACTGCCACATGCAATGGAGCTGTAAACAGTCAAGTAAGTAATCAGTGATCTAAACAAATACATACTGCTGGTAAAATTATTACAAAAAGAAATTAGTAAAGATACAACTATGTCTCCCTCGTCTCCAGCAATATAAGCTAAGAATCAAAGTGAAGTTTAAACATAACAATAAAAAAGATAAAACGAAGTTTGTGATGTGGTTTATGAGCAAGTTCCATCATACTGCAGTTGAGTGCAAAACTATCCAGGGATATGGTTCCTTTGGTACAATATTTTTGTTGAGTGACCGTCTTTTCTCTTCCTTTTTCCTCTTTATTAAATGTTGAAGGAAGGGTTTGTTTTTGAATGAAAGTTCTTAATATCTTAGAAAGAGCACATGTTCTTAAATTGTTTTAGTGTGTCTTGATAATACTTAAAGTAGTTTCATCTGTAAAATTTTCAGAATGGGGTTGCATTTCCGGATGTGCTTTTCCTCCTTTTTGTACGGTGTGCCTTATTGTCCTTGCGATACTCTTTTTCCTTTTCAATTATTTTTGGTCCAGTACTTTTAGAAATAATGAACCGTTGCTAGATACTTGTCTCATTTGTTCTTCAACTTTTCCACAGAGTGAATTTTCCCCTATTGTCTTCATAAGGAAGGTGCTTCAGATCTGGAAGATTTCTGGTTAACTGTTTAAGTTGGAGACAAAATTCTGAAACAGTATTATGGGGGTAGTGGTAAAAATCACACTGAGCTTAATAAAAATAACCTCATGTATTATACGAAGAGCTCTAGGAAGCGGAAGTCAACAAGATAACTATCTGGTAACGCCTACTAAGGATAGAGACCTAATCTGGTTTCGTCGTGATTTCCTAGAAAGCTTAAGCCTGAGATATTTCTGGAACCTTATAACTTTTGAACGATGGCTGGCTATTTTATATGGGATCTCCAGTGTAATATCTACAAAGCGGTGGTTAAGTTGCTTGGATTCTTCACTTTGGTGCCGCACCCATGTCGACACAATATGGGTGTGGGATCCGTACCCAATTTGGTCAACCAACTGGGTACTTCAACCAAAATTGACAGATATTCAACGATTTTTGAGATCAAAACAAAAGCTAAGATGAATTTGAAGAAAATGGAATACCTTGTATATAGAAATTTCTATGTTACTCCTTTTCCTTTTATTACTTTCTAAGATTATTCCCTTGATTAATATTTTTTCCTCAAGTTTTGACATAATGTCTCACTATTTAAGTTTTTAACTCTATTTAGATATTTGAATTTTTTTTAGCCGAATTCCTGTACCCATATCTATATTGATATTTGTATGCCGAATCTTAAAATCTAGATCATGAAGGATCCAACCTCTAGATCTACACTCGTATCGGACACCCATTCATTTAACTTAGACCAATTATTTTGTATAGAACAAACTGTTGGCTAGTCAAAAACTCTTTTGTGTAGAAGATGAAAGTTGTAGAAATGAGGATGTTGAGGTGGTTGTTTAACCATACGATGAGAAATAAGAAGATTAGAAATGAAGATAAGAGTGATAAGGTAGGAGTGACCTCGATGAAGGACAAGATGCGGTAAGTTAGGCTGAGATGGTTTTGCATGTAAGGAGGAGATGTGTGGATTGCCCTAGTGCGGAGGTGTGAGAGATTGGCTAGGGATGGACACATGAGAGGTAGAGATAGGTCGATTAATTATTAGGGTGAAGTGATTAGATTGGACATGACGCAATTTTAGCTTACCGAGCACATGACTTTAGAAAGGAGTTTATGGAGGACACAAATTAAGGTAGAGGGATAGTTAGGTAGTTGAGAGTTGTCTTGCTTATTCTTTCATACTCGTAACATTACTCAGAGAGTTCTTGTTATACCGTTCCTGTTACTATTTAATATTTCTTGTACTTGGATTATCATATTATTTTGTTTTAGTGACTGTTCCTTCTAGTATGCTTTGTCATGTGTTTTTTAATATTTTGTCATGGCTTGTTCACTTCCATTTTTTTCGTTTTTCGAACTGTTTTGTAATGCTTTTACTTAGACCGTGGTCTATCAGAGACAATCTCTCCACCTCTCAATTTAGGGAGTAAGATTTGCGTATACACTATCCTCCCTAGACGTCACTTGTGTGACTACATTGGGTATGTTATTGTATCGCTAGTGTAATAAAAGGAAAGAGGAATCACATAATCCTCTTTCAGTTCGATGAGCTTGCTTTTGCTTTACCTTTAAAAAGGCTAGAGACAGTTTCATAGAGTGATTAGGAGTTAAATGCACTTTAGTCACAGATTTCCTTGTTAAGGTATTAACTTTGTCATTAGTAGGAGCCTTAGAATTGCCTGCAGTATTGTAACGGGATACATGCAAATATCAGTATCCTTGTGTTGATATAGTTCAGTAAACGTGTGGATTACGGTTTCGTTTTCTTGGTAATTATTATCCTGACCACTGTCACAGATGTTGAAGGGTGTGGTGCCTCCTTAGATGGAGAGGTGCAGAAAGAAGCTGAGAAAATGGAGCTCCTTAAACAGAAGATAACAAGTAATGCATCTGCCATACCTATTGTATTGAACAGGATAAAGGAAAGTATGGCAAGGATTGACAAATTACAGTCTATCAATAAAGCCATTCATCCTGCCTTTAGAAGGGGAAGAACTAGCCGATAAGCCCCTGCTGGATCTGCTCGCTATGGTATAGAACAAGTAGTTTCTTATTATGCTCAACAAATTTGACTGTTGCACAACTCATGAGCTGTCTTCCAGAGAAAATATTTATTGACATGGATCTAGCATGGTCAGGGGAACACTTTCTTTCTGTAAATTAATTGCAGCATTAGTTAGTTTTTGTATGTAATTCTTAATGGTGATAGGGTTAAGTTAAGATGATGAAATGAGAATATGTGATGCATTTAGTTGAGGTTGTGATTTTTGTGGAGCTACTATGTACACCATTTTTTGGTTCTGGATTTGTACAGGCACTCCATTACTCTCTGTCCATGGAAAAAGAAAATGCTTCTGTCCAGTTGTACTGCCCAGTTAATTTTGGCTGTTTATCATGTGGTGCACTGAAGCTTTGGAATGCATCATGTCCAAAATATTGACACTGATGAATTAATTTACAATTTCTTTATTACAGCTAAATATATAATTTATTGAAAAGATAGTGTATTTATTCATGAAGCGACGGTATAGATGGTTTTAGAAATCTGCAACCTGAGTAATATATTAGTACAAAGGAAGTATAATCGTTATTACTACAATAATTACGTGGATTTGAATTCTTAAAAGGTTGTGAATATTATTGTAATATAATGTCTTTTCCATTTCAATTTGTTTCTACTATTTTTCTTTTAATTCTATTCAAAAAATGTTTCTTTTCCTTTATAGCAATCTTTTGATTTTAACTTTTCACGTGGCATGGAGACTACAAAATTAGAGGATATTTTAGTATACTTGACATATCTCTAATTTGAGAAAATATGATTTAAAATTTATTTTTATTCTTTGAGACTCCGTATTAAGTCGGGACAAGCAAGTTGAGATGAAAGGACTCTTTCAACCAATAAAAACCTTGGCCAAATTATCTTAACTAAGATTATGGGGCATATTTTTAAGTAAATAAATACTTTCTTTTAAGATTAAAATATTTAATTGCCTATTAAAAACCAAATTAAGTAGTATCTATGTGTGTTATGCCGAGAAAAGCGTAATATATAAATATATTTTTTAATTTAAATTCAACTGACATCTAAGCTGTTCGATTTTAGGTGCACAAGTAAAAACATGCCTTCTATGTGGCATATATACGAAGAACACCATAGATCTAAGATGCAAATTGTAATATATGCAACATAAAACACTTATTTTTATTTGTTCAATTTTATACCAAGTGACTATTTGTGTATATATAAAGTTGGAGGGGCATATTAGTGGGATCACTAATGTGCACTGAATGCAGTTTCGATCATGGGGAGAAAGAGAAACTCGAGCAAAAGGTCATTAAAGGCGGGGAAAAGTGACACTAGAGCTAGGAAGGAATGGTAAACTGCCTGCACTCACGTTTGGAAGCTTCATAACAGGAAATTTCAATTCAATTGCAGAAGACATTGATGAATATACTGATACTGATTCACAAGGCTCAATCAAATTGGAACCATATGGAGGTTCGAGTGGTGGTATGCAACAAGCTATAAGAAGGTTGCATTTCTCAGATGTTGGTACTTCGACTCACTCAACTCCAGTGATAGAAAATGATAAAAAAAACCAACAGAACGGTAACTAATGACTTAAATCTAAACTACATACCCTCGAACATGAGAAATGGAAGAAAATATGTAGAAATCGAGCATGTTGACTAAAAGGAACTGAATGAATACTAGAAAAATACTTTAACTAGGTTTGTGGTAGGAGATACACCATACATGATAACCATGGAGCAATTTATGAAGAATGTCTGAAGGATGTATTTGCCCCTGCGGTATACCTTCATGATGAAGGTTATTTATCTTTACGTTTGTTTTAGGAGAAAATTGTGACCAAGTTCTCAATGGAGGCTCGTATTCAGTTAGATACATGCCTTTGATTTTACAAAGATGGGAGTTAAACTACGTGTTTAACCCTGATCTTATCACAACAATCCCACTGTGGGTCACTTTTCCCGGATTTCCAATGGGCCACTTTTCCCGAATTTCCAATGGGCTTCTGGTCAGGAGAAGTATTGTCAAAGTTAGTCAGTGCCATTGGAAAACCTCCGCACACTAATAAATATACTGCTGAGAGAACCAAAATATCTTATGCAAGGATTTTAGTGGAGGTTGATGTTTCTCAGCCTTTACTTAATACTATTGATATATCAACCCCTTATGGGGAGCTTCAACAAGATGTTGAGTGTGAATGAAAGCCTGCATATTGTTATGAATGTATGAAATTTGGCCACATTGAAGAGGAATGCTAGAACAAAGTAGCAGGAAAGGGTGAGGAGCAATACCAAGAGGTTAGAAGGAGAAAAAAAAGTAACATTAGGAAACCTGCTCAGAATGTATTTGGCTGGAGGACAAAGAGAGTAGAAAAACAAAGTGGAGGTAAAAAGGAAACTACGGGTAAAGAAAAGGAGAGATATCAAGGAGACACCAGACCTTCATGCATAGAATCTACACAAAATGTTGTGTTGTAGCAAAGTGTCGAAAATACAGTAAATGTTCAGATCAACAATAGGTTTCATGGGTTAGAAGAGGCCGAGAAGGGAACAATTGGTGACCCAGTGGGTCTTCAACATACATGATTGTCACCACATGGAACATAAGAGGGATGAATATTCCCTCAAAGCAAAAGGAGCTAAAGCTATATCTGCAGAAAAATAAACTAGATGTAGTTGAAATTTTGGAAACTAGAGTAAAGGAGAATAAGGCTCAAAATGAAATAAAGAAAATTGGTGCCGAATGGGCTCACTACAAAAATTATTCAACAACCATCAATGGTAGAATATGGATCCTTTCGAAAGGTGTTGTGCAAGTCTAAATTATAGAAATACAAGTAACTCATATAATATAGTCTAAAGGATCAAACAGGAAATCATATGATTTACTTCACAGTGGTGTATGGGAAGAACACTCAACAGTAGAGGGTAAATCTATGGCAAATTAATAAGATTGGTAGTATGACTCAGGGATCCTGGATGATAGGGGTGATTTCAACAATGTTCTCAACTCATAGGATAAACTAGGGTCACTGTATTACAAAGTGAAGTACAAGATTTCCAGGAATGCATTAGTAACCTCCGATAAACTGCTTCAAAGGCAAAATGATGTCATTTCACTTTCTAAAATAAGCAACAGGATGATCAAAGGTTTTATTCAAAAATTGATTGGCCTTGGGTAATAGAGACAGGTTAGATAGATTTGGACATCTGGAGGCTAATTACATGACACCATGATATATGATCACTCACAATTCCCATTCAAATAGCTCCTAGACCTTCATTGAAACCTAGACCTTTCAAACTCTTTAAAAATATAATGGATCATCCCGAGTTTGAAGAGATATTGAAGAGGATATAGGCTACTCAACATAGGGGTACAAGAATTGAGAGAGTATGAAAAAAGTTGAAAGCTATGAAAAATGGTGTGCAGGGAGCGAATTCTTATATGGATTCATACTAGCAGAAGTTATCAGGGCCCAGAAAAGGATTGGAAAGAACCCAGTTGATGTTGAATGATAATTTGTTGAATGAAGAGCTAATTGAGCAGGAACGGAAATGCCTATAGGATATAAGGAAATGGAGTGATGTGGAGGAACTAGTTTTAAAGAAGAAATCTATAGTAAAATATATATTTAGCGGTGCTTCCAATTCAAAATACTTCCATGCTCAACTAAAGATCAGGACCAGTAGAAATACTATTACATCAGTAAATGATGCCAACAATACGAAATTCAGGAACCTAAGCAAGTAGAGGATGAGTTCATAAGGTTCTTTACAGACTTGATAGGAACAAGTGTTGATGTAATGCAGAGTCTAAATATTGAGGTAATGAGAGATGGAAAATGCCAAACAATTCAATAAAAAAGCAGGCTAATCAGACAAGTTTCTGAAAAAGAAATAGAAGATGCAATTAGAAGTATATCAGATAACAAGGCACCTGGAATAGATGAATTTCCTATTGAGGTTTTTTGTACAAAACACTAGCCTAAACTGAAGGATAATATAATAGCTGTTGTGATGGAATTCTTCAGGACAGGGACAATGATGGAAGCTATTAGTTGTACTGCTATCACTTTGATACCAAAAGTTCCCTCTCCTACTCATGTAAAAGAATACAGACGTATCGCTTGTTGCACTATAATTTATAAGATCATAACCAAGGTTCTCACCAGAAAAATGAAAGAAATGATAGGTGAGGTTGAAACACCAGCCCAATTTTCTTTTGTTGGAGGGACAAGCATCATATAAAACATTCTTTTCAGCCATGAGTTATTGAAGTGGTATAGAAAAAAGGGATTGTTACCTAGGTGTGTGATGAAGGTGGATCTGAGGAAAGTCTAGGACTCTATATAATGGTGTTTCCTGGAAAGTGTGATGACGTGTCTTGGATTTACTTATAAGTTTATAAGATGAAAGTGTATGACTTTAATTTCTTACTCACTGGTGTTGTATGGAGGATTGAAAAAAACCTTTTAAGGGAAGGAGGGCATAAGGCAGGGTGATCCTATGTCACCCTATCTATTTGTTATGGCAATGAAGTACCTGCAGATGGAGTTAAATCAGGTGAAACAAAATAAAGAGTTCAAATATAATCTGAGGCGTAAAAAGGTGGAAGTTGTACATGT